>PVKP010008898.1:0-70601 GCA_004027715.1 Plecturocebus donacophilus | reverse complement strand
TCTTGGGATGTGGGATGGAGTAGATAGCATACTGGCAGCAGTTTCATGTGTAGCAGGGGAAAGTAGACACATCCAGTCTACATTCTGCAGGAAATGGGCCTCCATATCACTTTTACCATGTATGCCTAGAGCTGCCAACACCTAACACAAATAACATCTTCCCAGAATTGTTAGTCATTACCTCTTGCTGCCCTTGTGAGAAAAATAACTATACATCTTATATTTGTTCAACTCAGATGATGCACTTGAGTCATTTGTCATATCAGAGCTTTAAAATATCAGAACAGATTGTTGAGATTATGCCTTTGTCACTCTCTCAGGTATCAAGTCTTGTCAGAACGCAGATAGAAGGCTTGGTAGAACAGGAAACAAATATTTAGTGAGTGCATATCAGTCACCAAGTAATATGCTACTCACTTTACATATGGTATCTCTAATTCTCACTATAAGCCATGAAATATCTATTACTATTACCAATTTACAGACAAGGAAACTAAAGCTCACATAATTTAAACAATTTGTCCAAAGTTACAAAGGTATTATGTCAGAGACAGGATTTGTATTGAAATCCCAGATGCTTTACATAGCATTTTTTTTTTTTTGAAGTAGAGTCTCACTCTGTCACCCAGGCTGGAGTGCAGTGGCACGCTCTCAGCCCACTGCAACCTCTGCCTCCCAGGTTCACGTGATTCTCTCACCTCAGCCTCCCAAGTAGCTGGGACTACAGGCATGCACCACCACACCCAGCTAATTTTTGTATTTTCAATAGACATGGGGTTTCACCATGTTGTCAGGCTGGTCTCAAACTCCTAACCTCAAGTGATCTGCCCACCTTGGCCTACCAAAGTGCTGGGTTTACAGGAGTGAGCCACTGTGCCCAGCCTACACAGCAAATATTCATTGCATTTCTACTGTGTTTCAGGCCCTGGGCTAAGGCTAAGAATACAGAGATGAAGAAGACAAACAAGGACCTTGGCCATATGAAGATGCTGGTCTAGATTTATTTCTTTCTTTGTTTCCAAGAAGGAAAAGTGAAAAGAAATCCCTAGACACATTATGGTGAAACTATAGAGCACTATAGTCAAAGACAAAATCTTAAAAGTAGCTAGGGAGGAAAAAGGAAACCTACAAAAGAATCACAGTTAGAATGAGAGTTGACTTTGAATAGCAATGATGAAATCCAGAAGCCAATAATATATCTTCAAAGTGCTGGGAGAAAATACTATCAATCTAGAATTGTATATCCACAGAAATTACTGTTCAGGAATGAGGATGAAATAAATTTTCAACAAAATAAAAACAGATAATTTATCACCAATAGATTCTCACTAGAGGAACTTTTAAAGACTATACTTCAGGAGGAGGTAAAATAGATCTAAGGTATAAAAAGGAATGGTGAACAATGAAATTGATAAAATATATAAAAACCTAAACAAACATTGATTTATAAAGAAAAATGAAAGTACATAAATTGTTGGATTATGCAATAAGAGATGTATAAAATATGGGACAAAAATCATGTATCAGTCAGAAAAATGGTATTTAGAGTTTAAGAATATCAAGTTTCTTTTAGCTATTGATTTGCAAAGTTAAATATAAATGTTGTAATTTCCAGGGTAACCATTGAAAATGAAAAAAGCACATAGTATGAATATCAGTAGAAAGGATAACATGGAATGAGAGAAATACACTTTAATGAATTGACAGATAATATAAATAGACACAAATATTTCAGGAATCACAATGATAATAGAAATAACTGTAAATATTACAGTGATCAATCAGTATAAATAGACTAAACTCTATAATTTAAGAAACAATATTATCAGATTAAATGTTAAAAATTACATCTAGTATATATATCATGTATATGTATATATAACACATATATAATGTATATAGCATATAAGTAAAGTGAATATTAAAATACATATAACATATAGTTTATTTTAAAATAGCATATATGCTACATAGAAGAGACTCACCTTAAACATATGGACACAGAAAGGTTTAAAGTCAAATGTTGGAAAAATATGTATGCAACTATTAACCAAAAGAAATTTGATGTAGCTGTATTAATAACAGAAAAAATAAATAGACTTTAAGGCAGAAACGTATTTAGAGATGAAGGAGGGCAAAACGAATATCTCCAAATTAATACGGAAGAGACCAGCACCTAAAAGAAAATTATGCAATATACATAAATACGCTTATCGCAGAAAAAAACCACAAAAGGCCAATAAATAGATGAAAAGATGCTCAACCTCATACTTAAGCAGCAAAATGCAAATTGAAATTACAGGGAGATATTCCTTTATATCTGTCAGTTTGGAAAAAATAAAAAAAATTTCATGATGCCAAGTGTTGGTAAGATCATGAAGTAAAGGAAACACTTACACAATGCTAGTGGAGTCTTAACTGGTACAACTACTATAAAAAAGAATTTAACATTATCTTGTTAAGCTGAAAATGCTTGCTCATACCGCTTGCTGTGCAATTTCATTCCTAGATGCACACCCTGCAGTAGTCTTCTCAAGCATTTTTGGCAGAGGTCACAGTAAGAATACATTTTACGTCACAATTCAGAAAATAAATACACACACATGTATAAGTATATATACACACACATATGTATATGTATACTGACATTTTCTACTCTACTTCACTTTTTTTTAATGCTAGTTACTACCCACCAATGGGTCATGATCCACAGATTTTAAAATCTCACAACTTGTTTTTAATGCTAGTTACTACCTACCAACAGGTAATAATCCACAGATTAAACAATCCCACTATAGAATGTACACACTCATACATGTTTGTCAGACCATATGTGTAAGAACGTCATGGCAGCATTTTTTGGTAAAATTATAAAATGACACAATCTAAATGTTTATTCACCAGAAAATAGATACATTAAAGGAATGTAACAACAGTGTAGATGAATGTAATGTTATTCACACAAACATGGATAAATTTTACAAAACTGTTGTTGAGATAAAAACATCATAAAAGAATACAGGAAGTATGATTTCCATTTCCATAACATTCAAAAATGCAAAACTAGAAAATGTATTACTTAGAAACATATCCAAATGTGGTAAAACTATAAAGTAAAGTAAGAGAATGAAAAATGCAAAACAAGATGGTGTACTTCTTAAACTGGGTAATGTATACACAGGGGCAATTTTTATTATTGTTTAAACCATATGTATGTATTATAGAGTATCTTTGATGTGTACTTTATTTTTAGATTTGAAAATCTTGGTTCTTGCATATAGGTGATGCAAAATAGCATGTCAAGACACTCAAAATAGCTTTTTACCATTCAAAAAATTTTTGGGTAAATGTGAGACTGCTCCAATATAAATTTTTCCCTTGTAGCTGCACTATGAAAATTTGCTAAACT
This sequence comes from Plecturocebus donacophilus, assembly GCA_004027715.1. Taxonomy (NCBI): domain Eukaryota; kingdom Metazoa; phylum Chordata; class Mammalia; order Primates; family Pitheciidae; genus Plecturocebus; species Plecturocebus donacophilus. Next base: position 67,192 of record PVKP010008898.1, on the reverse strand, counting down.
AGAGGTGATTTTGAAATGACCTATGTAGCAACTACCAATATTCACTCATCAGGCCAAGGATCACCAGGAACCCACCTAGGGACAAACAAATTGAGATTTTTTTTGCTCATAATAATGAAAAAAAATCCCCATATACCATGAGGAATCATGGGGAGTCTCAGTAAGGGCACTTGAAGGGATTTACTATAGGATTTGGGTTTATGTTAGTAATTTTGGGGAGAATTCGATTGAACAGGGATTTTCTCTGGATTAAGTGATGTCAGAGAGTGGGGACAATTCTATCATTGTATCTCAATAAAGTTTATTTAGAAGGATGGCAAACTAATGCTAGGCTAAAGCTGTAATTGGAAAGGATGTAAGAGGTTATTTACATTGGTCAGGAAATGGGGGTGTTTGGTACTTTGTGGTTTGAACAACCATCTTGTTTACAACTATACTTTTTTGAAATATTCTGGTTTTGTTTACTTTATTATTGTTGTAGGATTCTGGTGCCCAGTTTCCAGATGTCAGGGGCTGTATTTCTCTTTCCTATAACAAAGGTGTATACATTCTCTTCTGTACTCTGTGTATGTTTCATCCATCAGTACTACCTTTTATGAAATTTATTTTACTGATAAACAGTCTTAATATTTTTCATCTATTTCAGTTATTTTATCAATTGTAGTAATCATTACCAATTAATCAAAAATAAAAATATTGGGTTCCTCCTACTTTAAAAAGACAAAGATTCTCACAAGGACATATAGCAGTGTAATATGTTGCAACATAGCATAAATGTAAGATCAGCCCACCAATGCCATATTAGAAGTATTTCATGTTTTGGCCAGAGGCAGTGGCTCATGCCTGTAATACCAGCACTTTGGGAGGCTGAGGCGGGTAGATTACTTGAGGTCAGGAATTTGAGACCAGCCTGGCCAATGCAGTGAAAACTCATCTCTACTAAAAACACACAAAAAATTAGCTGGATGTGGTGGTGCATGCCTGTAGTCACAGCCACTTGGGAGGCTGAGGGAGGAGAATCACTTGAACCTGGGAGGCACAGGCTGCAATGAGCAGAGATTGAGCCACTGCACTGTAGTTTGGGAGACAGAACATGATTTCCTCTCAAAAAAAAAAAAATAAAGAAAAAATGTTTCATGTTTTGTTCTGACTCATGTTGCTTTTATCTTTTGGGCCTTTCTGAATTCAATTGGGTACTAATTTAAAAAATGATCATTATGACTGTCTTTGTGTTGGACGGCAACTGCCTCAAGCTAACATAACAATGTGGAATTCTGTAGGTCTTATTAAGATAGAAAAATGAATTAACTGTCTGTGTCAAGGTCCCTTTTATTATGTTTTTATACAGTTAGTTTAAAAACTAGGCTTGTAGTAGCCAACTTGTTAGAATCAGAAGGGATCTGAGAAAATGTCAGGGGCTGCTCAGCCCATTATAACAAGTAACCTCCCTCTGTCAGTCCGTTCTGTCATCGTTTCAGTGCTAAAGCAATAAAAGCTCTTTACTTTTACCTAATCCAAAGTAAATGACAATAAAGGTCATTTACTTCCAACTGATTAGAGAGTGAATCACCTTCTGACTCATCTCATCTCTTAGAGGTCAGGGTGGGAATTTCAATTTTATGGTCTATTAAACATAAAGATAGCCCAGTGGGGCTGCAATATTCTATCACAACAAACAAAGAATGCTTGCCACCAATAAAATATCATTTATGCTTCCCTTTTGAAAACCAGTCCATGAATAGCAAACAAGATACTTTCAATACTGAGAGATAATTTAAGTCTCTAAAATCACACAGCCTCATACTTGGAATACTGGAGAAGTAATATATTCTGATTTTCAGCTTTAAAAGTGAGAAGGAATTTTGATATGTCAAATTAAACACTCATCATGTAAATTTCTAGCTGTCACAGAAGGATATAACTATAAGACAAGTTGTTGTCATAGAAGGGTTAGAATTACGCATTGAAAGAGCTGTTTCTTCCTTAAGACATTTTAATGCATCAAGACAGAAATTTATGAATGAAATAGTAATTTAATAAACTCGTCTTACTCCTTATACTGTGTAACCATTGACGATAGTCCATTTTTTATTCAACTTTGTATCCTCAGTCCCTAGTACACTTACATGTTATCAATAAATGTATGGGAAAGATAGATGGATGGGTTAATGAATGGATTAATTATATAGGTGGATGTTTGGGTCTATTAAATTATTGTTTCACCAATAAAATTAGTCCAATAGATGAATTAACATGTTCTATGGAAGACACAGAAGTTCTGATTTGTTACTAGTTATTCTTATACCCTCTGACAACAACTTATATATTTCTTTTTTTTTATTTTTAGAAAAAGAGAGAAGAGGAGAAAGAAACAGCAAAAGAAAGAAAAAAAAGAATATCTTATATATTTCTATGACAGGAATTTGCTTTTCTCAGAAGGCAAATGCATTTGGCATGGCTCATTTCTTTTGAATCCCATGATCCTGACAGAAGAAAACCACAATTGTTCTACATTTGTTCCACTTGCTTAAGCCTGATACACTTTAAGTAGAGGCCTACCATTTATTCATCCATTCAATTGTTCATTTGTTCTATTATTCATTCATCTATCTATTCATTTAACAAATATTCATTGAGTACCTACTATAGGCATTATTTTAGGCACTAGAACTACATCAGTGAACAGTACAGATAAAAACTCCTGAACTCATAGTTATAAACCTTACATTCTAGTGGAGAAAGAAAAATAGTAAAATAAATAAGTAAAATATAGAGCATGTAAGTGTTAATGGAAAAGCACAGGAAAGAGTTGCATTAACTTGGGTACGCTAGCTTTTAAAACAATCTCCAAATTCCACTGGCTTATATTAAAAGTGAGTTTCTCATTAAAACAACCTAAAGTTAATCTGATAAGATGTACTGGAGAGGTACGAGTGACTTAGGCCTCTGATTACCATATGTACTAACTAGCAGATTAGTTGATGGCAAAATGTGTGAATACACAATCTCCTTAGATCTTGTATTGAAAGTACTTCAGTAATTACAAGTGATATTTAGAAGTTAAAGTTCTTCTTCCTATATAGAAGCTTGAGACGATTTGTGATTAATTGAAGAACTTTTGTGCCACAGTCCCTAGTTACTGAGTGAGGGCCTCAGGTGTAAAGAAGAGGGTGAACAAATATGCAATATAAATGGAAAAAATAAATATTAAGGATCACATAAAATAGGATTGTATAAATTAGAGAAATGGTTATTGAGAAATTCCCTGATAAATTCTCAGACTCCATAGTTGAGAACTAGCAAATCAGTCATTTCTTATAATTCCATCAATGCTCTAAAATGGAAAATCTCATCTTGGCAGAGTCTGGTGGGAAAAGAGCTGTGTGAAAAAACAAACAAATAAACAACAACGAAAAAAGCCCCAAAACTTTTAAACTCATCCCAACTCTACTAACACATATCTAACTCTTAGTGTTCTTGTTTACACTATCCGTAAAATATAAAACCAATTGCCTCTCTTACCTAACAGGCATGTTATGAGTCCCTGAAGAAGTATTTCCTATGAGTTTATGTGATCCAGAAACAGATTAGTCCTTACGAGGACCAAGGCCCAATTTTGAAATTAGTTCAATTCTTGACTTATTAAGGTAGTCTTAAATATGCAGGAGGCTTGGAGACAGATCCAAGATGGCCGATTAGGAGCAGCTCAGGATTGCAGCTCCCAGCAAAAGCGTGGAGGGTGAGTGGACGCTGCATTTCCAGATGGATTTTTATTGCCCACAGACCAGGAGATTCCCAGGCAGAGGAGCCCCACAGGTCTCCAGCACAGCTGTTTCAGCCTGCGTGGCTGTCTTGGCCGGCGCCCCAGTGTGGCAGTTCTCTGCAGGCACTGTTTTAGCTGGTGATTGAAGCTACAGGAAGACAGAGTCGCCCATTCAACTGATAGAAAAGGGGACTGAAACAGGGAGCCAGGCCAAGAGAGTCCCGGGCAAAAAAGCACCATGAATCTCAGCGCAGCTGCTTCAGCCGGCGCAGGCGCAGTGGGTCGCTGCATGGGAAATCACACAGATCCTGGTGCCTTTTCAACAGGTGACTGGAACACCTGGGAGACAGTCGACCGTTTGCTCTGAGGCAGGGAGCCAGGTGATCAGGCTCGGCTGGTCCCACCCCCACAGGAAAACAGCAATCTGAAACGCTCTGGATTGAGAGTTTCACAGCAAGCACAGCTGAACCCGGGATGGTCCAGCTCTGTGGGGGAGGGGTGTCTGCCATTACCGAGGCAGTCCACCACTACGGAGGTAGTCCACCATTGCTGAGGCAGCTAGGCATTGCCTAGGCAGCCCCGCCATTACAGAGAGAGTCTGCCATTATAGAAGTGGGCCGCCATTGCTGAGGCAGTTCTAACTATATCTGTATAAACAGGACTGCAGGGAAGTTCACAAAGCAGCTGGGTGGAGCCCACAGCTGCTCAGCAAAGCCTCTGTAGGCAGACAGTGACTAGGCTGCCTCCTGGCAGGGAAGGGCAGCCCTGAAAAAAAGGCAGCAGGACAATAGAAACTCATAAACAAAGCCCTAAATCCCCGGGACAGAGCATCTGGGGGAAAAAAAAGGTGGGGGATTTATGAGTTCTGCGGCAGCAGACTTAAACGCACCTGCCCAGCAGCTCTGAATGAACAACGGAGCTCACAGCTCAGCACGTGAGCTCCTATAAAGGACAGACTGTCTCCTCAAGCAGCTCCCTGATCCCCATATATACAAAGAGTCACCTCATAAAGGAGAGCTCAGACTGACATCTGGTGGGTATCCTTCTGGGACAAAGATAGCAGAAGAAGAAACTGGCAGCAACCCAGCTGCAGGTGATCCCCAGGCAAGCAGGGCCTGGAGTGGACCTCAGCAGTCCTACAGCAGAGGGGCCTGAATGTTAGAAGGAAGACTAAGAAACAGAAAGCAATAACTTCATCATCAACAAACTGGATGTCCACTCAGAGACCCAATCTGAAAGTCGGCAATTACAAAGATGACAGGTGGATAAATCCACAAAAATGGGAAGAAACCAGTGCAAAAAGGCTGAGAACACCCAAAATCAGAATGCCTCTCCTCCTACAGGGGATCGCAGCTCCTCATCGGCAAGAGAACAAGGCCTGACGGAGGATGAGTGTGATGAACTCACAGAATCAGGCTTCAGAAGGTGGATAATAAGAAACTTCTGTGAGCTAAAAGAACATGTTCTAACCCAATGCAAAGAAACTAAGAACCTTGAAAGAAGGTTTAATGAAATGCTAATGAGAATGGACAACTTAGATAAGAATATAAGGGAACTGATGGAGCTGAAAAACACAACACGAGAACTTTGTGAAGCATGCACAAGTTTCAACAGCTGAATTGACCAAGCAGAAGAAAGGATATCAGAGGTCTAAGATCAACTCAATGAAATAAAACAAGAAGGCAAGATGACAGAAAAAAGGGTAAAAAGGAATGAACAAAGTCTCCAAGAAATATGTGACTATGTGAAAAGACCTAATCTACGTTTGATAGGTGTACCTGAATGTGACAAAGAGAATGAATCCAAGCTAGAAAATACTCTTCAGGATATTATCCAGGAAAACTTCCCCAACCTAGCAAGGCGGGCCAATATTCAAGTCCAGGAAATACAGAGAACACCACAAAGATATTCCTCAAGAAGAGCGACCCCAAGGCACATAATCGTCAGATTCACCAGGGTTGAAATGAAGGAGAAAATGCTAAGGGCAGCCAGAGATAAGAGTCGGGTTACCCACAAAGGGAAGCCCATCAGACTCACAGCAGATCTCTCAGCAGAAACCCTACAAGCCAGAAGAGAGTGGGGGCCAACATTCAACATCCTTAAAGAAAAGAACTTTCAACCCAGAATTTCATATCTGGCCAAACTAAGCTTCATAAGTGAAGGAAAAATAAAATCCTTTATGAGCAAGCAAGTCCTCAGAGATTACATCACCACCAGGCCTGCTTTACAAGAGCTCCTGAAAGATGCACTAAACATAGAAAGAAACAACCAGTACCAGCCACTCCAAAAACATACCAAATGGTAAAGAGCATCAACACAATAAAGAAACTGCATCAACTAACTGGCAAAACAGCAAGCTAGCATCAAAATGGCAGGATCAAATTCACACATAACAATATTAACCCTAAATGTAAACGGTCCAAATGCCCCAATCAAAAGACACAGACTGGCAAATTGGATAAAAAGCCAAAACTCATCTGTATGCTGTATCCAGGAAACGCATCTCATATGCAAGGATACACACAGGCTCAAAATAAAGGGATGGAGGAAGATTTACCAAGCAAATGGAGAGCAAAAAAAAAAAAAAAAAAAAAAAAAAAAAAAAAAAAAAAAAAAAAAAAAAAAAAAAAAAAAAAAAAAAAAAAAAAAAAAAAAAAAAAAAAAAAAAAAAAAAAAAAAAAAAAAAAAAAAAAAAAAAAAAAAAAAAAAAAAAAAAAAAAAAAAAAAAAAAAAAAAAAAAAAAAAGCAGGAGTTGCAATTATCGTCTCTGATAAAACAGTCTTCAAACCAACAAAGATCAAAGGAGACAAAGAAGGACATTACATAATGGTAAAAGGACCAATGCAACAGGAAGAGCTAACATCCTAAATATATATGCACCCAATACAGGAGCACCCAGATACATAAAGCAAGTTCTTAATGACTTACAAAGAGACTTAGACTCCCACACAATAATAGTGGGAGACTTTAACACGCCACTGTCAATATTAGACAGATCAATGAGACAGAAAACTGACAAGGATATCCAGGACTTGAATTCATACCTGGACCAAGCAAACCTAATAGACATTTACAGAACTCTCCACCCCAAATCCACAGAATATACATTCTTCTTAGCACCACATCACACCTACTATAAAATTGACCACATAATTGGAAGTAAATAACTCCTCAGCAAATGCAAAAGAATGGAAATCATAACAAACAGTCTCTCAGACCACAGTACAATCAAGTTAGAACTCAGAATTCAGAAACTAACTCAGAACTGCACAGCTTCATGGAAACTGAACAACTGGCTCTTGAATGTTGACTGGATAAATGATGAAATGAAGGCAGAAATAAAGATGTTCTTCGAAACCAATGAGAATGAAGACACAATGTACCAGAATCTCTGGGACACATTTAAAGCAGTGACTAGAGGAAAATATATAGCAATAAATGCCCACATGAGAAGAAAGGAAAGATCTAAAATCGACACCCTATCATCAAAATTGAAAGAGGTAGAGGAACAAGATAAAAAAAACTCAAAACCTAGCAGAAGACAAGAAATAACTAAGACCAGAGCAGAACTGAAAGAGATAGAGACACAAAAAACCCTTCAAAAAAAATCAATAAATTCAGGAGCTGGTTTTTTGAAAAGATCAACAAAATAGACCACTAGCCAGATTAATAAAAAAGAAAAGATAGAATAATCAAACAGACGCAATAAAAAACGATAAAGGGGATATTATCACAGATTCCAGAGAAATACAAACCATCATCAGAGATTATTACAAACAGCTCTATGCACATAAACTAGTAAACCTGGAAGAAATGGATAAATTCCTGGACACTTGCATCCTCCCAAGCCTAAAACAGGAAGAAGTTGAAACCCTGAATAGACCAATAACAAGGGCTGAAGTTGAGGCAGCAATTAAAAGCCTACCACCCATAAAAAGCCCAGGTCCAGATGGGTTCACAGCCAAATTCTACCAGACATACAAAGAGGAGCTGGTATCATTCCTTCTGAAATGATTCCAAACAATCCAAAAAGAGGGAATCCTTCCCAAAAGATCTGGCAGAGACTCAGCAAGAAAAGAAAACTTCAGGCCAATATCCATGATGAACATAGATGCAAAAATCTTCAATAAAATACTGGCAAACCGATTGCAACAGCACATCAAAAAGCTTATCCACCATGATCAAGTAGGATTCATCCCAGGCATGTAAGGCTGGTTCAACATATGCAAGTCTATAAACGTAATTCACCACATACACAGAACCAAAGACAAAAACCACATGATTATCTCAACTGATGCAGAGAAGGCCTTTGACAAAATTCAACAGCCCTTTATGCTAAAAATCCTCAATAAACTAGGTATTGATGGAACGTATCTCAAAATAATAAAACCTATTTACGACAAACCAACAGCCAATATCATATTGAATGGACAAAACCTGGAAGCATTCCCTTTGAAATCTGGCACTAGACAAGGTTGCCCTCTCTCACCACTCCTATTCAATATAGTATTGGAAGTTCTAGCCAGAGCAATCAGGCAAGAAAAAGAAATAAAGGGTATTCAAATAGGAAAGGAGGAAGTCAAATTGTCTCTATTTGCAGATGACATAATTGTATATTTACAAGACCCCATTGTCTCAGCCCAAAATCTCCTGAAACTGATAAGCAATTTCAGCAAAGTCTCAGGATACAAAATCAATGTGCAAAAATCACAAGCATTCCTATACACCAATAACAGACTTAAAGAGAGCCAAATCAAGAATGAACTGCAATTCACAATTACTGCAAAGAGAATAAAATACCTAGGAATAGAACTAACAAGGAACATAAAGGACCTCTTCAAGGAGAATTGCAAACCACTGCTCAACAAAATAAGAGACGACATAAAATAGACGGAGAAACATTCTATGTTCATGGTTAGGAAGAATCAATATTGTGAAAATGGCCATACTGCCCAAAGTAATTTACAGATTCAACACTATCCCCATCAAGCTACCAATGACCTTCTTCACAGAACTGGAAAAAAAATACCTTAAACTTCATGTGAAACCAAAAGAGAGCCCGCATAGCCAAGTCAATTCTAAGCAAAAAGGATAAAGCAGGAGGCATCACACTACCGGACTTCAAACTATACTACAAGGCTACAGTAATCAAAACAGCGTGGTACTGGTACCAAAACAGAGATATAGACCAATGGAACAGAACAGAGGCCTTGGAGGCAACAGCACACATCTACAACCATCTGATCTTTGACAAACCTAACAAAAACAAGCAATGGGGAAATGATTCCCTGTTTAATAAATGGTGTTGGGAAAACTGGCTAGCCATGTGCAGAAAGCAGAAACTGGACCCCTTCCTGACACCTTACACTAAAATTTAGTTCAGATGGATTAAAGACTTAAACATAAGACCTAACACCATAAAAACCCTAGAAGAAAACCTAGGCAAAACCATTCAGGACATAGGTGTAGGCAAGGACTTCATGACCAAAACACCAAAAGCATTGGCAGCAAAAGCCAAAACAGACAAATGGGACCTAATCAAACTCCACATCTTCTGCACGGCAAAAGAAACAGTCATTAGAGTGAATCGACAACCAACAGAATGGGAAAATATTTTTGCAGTCTACCCATCTGACAAAGGGCTAATATCCAGAATCTACAAAGAACTAAAACAGATTTACAAGAAAAAAACAAATAAGCCCATTCAAAAGTGGGCAAAGGATATGCACAGACACTTTACAAAAGAAGACATACATGAGGCCAACAAACATATGAAAAAATGCTCATCATCACAGGTCATTAGAGAAATGCAAATCAAAACTACATTGAGATACCATCTCACACCAGTTAGAATGGCGATCATTAAAAAATCAGGAGATAACAGATGCTGGAGAGGATGTGAAGAAGTAGGAACACTTTTACACTGTTGGTGGGAGTGTGAACTAGTTCAACCATTGTGGAAGACAGTGTGGCAATTCCTCAAGGACATAGAAATAGAAATCCCATTTGACCCAGCAATCCCATTACTGGGTATATATCCAAAGGATTATAAATTGTTCTACTATAAGGACACATGTACACGAATGTTCATTGCAGCACTGTTCACAATAGCAAAGACCTGGAACCAACCCAAATGCCCATCGATGATAGACTAGACAGGGAAAATGTGGCACATATATACCATGGAATACTATGCAGCCATAAGAAATGATAAGTTCACGTCCTTTGTAGGGACATGGATGAACCTGGAAACCATCATTGTCAGCAAACTGACACAAGAACAGAAAATCAAACACCACATATTCTCACTCATAGGTGAGTGTTGAACAATGAGAACACATGGACACAGGGAGGGGAGCATCACACACTGGGGTTTGTCGGGGGGGGAAATAGGGGAGGGACAGCGGGGGTTGGGGAGTTGGGGAGAGAGAGCATGGGGAGAAATGCCAGATATAGGTGATGGAGAGGAAGGCAGCAAATCAGACTGCCGTGTGTGTACCTATGCAACAATCTTGCATATTCTTCACATGTACCCCAAAACCTAAAATGCAATAAAAAATATGCAGGAGGCTTATCCTAGTTCCCTTCTAGAAGAAAAATGCACATTCTCAATAGAGGCATATTATACAGGGTTTCATTAAACCTTACAATTTTTTCATGTATTTTGAGCATCAATAAAAAACCACTAGGTTTGTGGGAAGAAAGACATGACCAAAACCATGAGAAACAATAAACAATAGAAATAGTCCCATATGGGACTCAAATAACAGAGCTACAATTCATACATTTTAAGATAACTACAAATAATTATTTCAAGAAATTACAACAGAAGCAAAATGAAAATTCTAAAACTGAAAAACACAGCAACTGAAGTTAAGAACTAAATGGATGTGTTTAGTAGCAAATTAGACACAAAGACAGCATTCATAAACTGAAATATAAGTCAGATAAAAATATACAAACTGAGTTTAGAAATATAAATGGAAAACAAATACAGAAAGGAACATAAAGATATCTAAAAGATGTTGAATATTACTAAGATGCATACCCTGACTACCTGGAGTTGAGAAGAGAGATAATGGGGGAAAAGAAATATCTAAAAAAATATTCCTTGAAAATGTTTTTAATACTACAAAAGATATTAATGTACAGGTTCAAGATGTTCTAGGAACATTAAGATAGATAAATACAAAGAAAATCAGATCTAAGATTGTTATAGTAACTATTGAAAACATGACAGAAAAGGAGAAAATATTAAAAACGGTTAAAAAATATTATCTTCAAAGGAATGATAATAAACTGATATCTGATTTTCTAATAGAGACACTGGAAATCCAAAGCCAATAGAATCTTCAAATTACTGAAAGTTAATAATGTCCATCCTAGGATTAAATAAGCAGTAAAAACATATTTGAAAACTAAGAGTGAAATAAAGCCATGCTAAGAAAAAAACTGGGAGTATTCACCACCAGCAAAGCCACACTAAAGGAAATACTGAAGGGTATACTTTAGGAAGAAGAAAAATTATTCCAATGGAAGCATAGAAATATGGCAAAGAATATAGAGCAATGGAAAGGGTAACTATGTAGCAAATCTAAATATATAAAGCAAATATAATCAGAAATAAAAAGATAAATAGAAAATACACAATCATTATTGAGAGAGTTTAGATTACCTTTCTCAATATATGAGTGGATATGCAGATTAAAAAACCACTAAATATATGGAAGACTTGGACAACATAATTAACAAACATCATTGAATAGAGTTATTAGGATACTCAAATCAGTCACTGCATAATTCCCATATTAAAATATAAAAATCAGTTTTTAACTCACAGTTTGCATAAAAAATCAGTTTCCGGTGGATTATAAGTTTAAAGTTTAAAAGGCAAGACAATAACAACTACAAAACATCACATAGGAGAATATTTTCATGATTTTGGTGTTAGGGAAAGTTTTCTTCAACCAGATTCAGAAAAAATCCCCCTAATAATCCAAGAAAAAATTAATAAATGGAACTACTAAAAAGTAGAGATTTCTGTTCATAAAATGATATCATTAAGAGAGTCAGAAGGTGAGAGAGGATATCTGCAATATGTAACCAACATAGCTTGTATATGGAATGTATGAAGAGCTCCTTCAAATCAGTAGAAGATGATGTTGAAATCCATATTTGATGACTTCATCAGTGTTCATCCTCCCAGATCTGGAAAAGGAAGTTTGCTGATGACAAAAAGACTAAGAAAAATTTATTTATGTGAGATAAAGAATTGAGAATAATTCCTTAAGTTAATCAAAATAACGTATCCAAAGTAAATATTAAAAGAATTTAAATGGTTCATTTCTTTAAAACTGTTTATCTAAAGCAATCTACAGATTCAATGCACTGTCTATGAAAATATCGATTACATTTTTCACAGAACTAGAAAAAACAATCTTTAAATTTACATAGAACCACAAAAGACCCAGAATAGCCAAAGTTGTTCTGAGCAAAAAGAAAACTAGAAGAACCACATTACCTGACTTCAAATTATACCACAGAGCTATAATGTTCATGTTTTTATGCCACAGAACATATGCAAATCAGCATGGTACTGATATAAAAACAGATTCATAGACCAATGGAACTGAATACAAAACCAAAAAACATATCCATACATCTACAGTGAGCTCATTTTTGACAAAGTTACCAGAATCATACATTGGGGAAAAGACAGTTTTTTCAATAAATGGTGCCGGAAAAACTGGATATCTATATGCAGAAGAATGAAACTAAATCCATCTCTCTCACTATATACAAAAATCAAATCAGAATGGATTAAATACTTAAATCTAAGACCTCACACTATGAAACTACTAAAAGAAAACATTGCAGAAAATCTCTAGGACATTGGTTTGGGCAAATACTTCTTGAGAAGTATCCCACAAGCACAGGTAACTAAAGTAGACATGAAAAAATAGGATCATATCAAGTTAAAAACCTTCTGCACAGCAAAGGATACAGTCAACAAAGTGAAGAGAAAACTTGAAGAATGGGAGAAAATATTTGCAAACTACCCATCTGACAAGGGATTAATAACAAGAATATATAAGGAGGTCGAGCAAGTCTACAAAAAAATCTAATAAACTGATATGGAAAAATCTAATAATCTGATTAAATGGACAAAATATCTGAACAGACATTTCTCAAAAGAAGACATACAAATAACAAACGTGCATATGAAAAGGTGTTCAACAACACTGATCATCAGATAAATGCATGACAAAACTACAATGAGCTATTATCTAACTCCAGTTAGAATGGCTTTTATTCAAAATACAAATGCTGGTGAGAATGTAGAGGAAAAGGAACTCTCTTAACACTGTTGGTGAAAGTGTAATTTATTACAACAACTAGGAGAACAGTTTGGAGGTTCCTCAAAAAACTAAAAAAAGAGCTACCACAGATCTAACAATCCCACTCCTAGGTATATACCCAAAATAAAGGAAATCATTATATTGAAGAGATATCTGCACTCCTATTTTTACTGCAGCACTATTCACAGTAGCCAAGATTTGGAAGCAACCTAAGTGTCCATCAACAGATGAATAGATTAAGAAAATGTGGTACATATACACAATGGAGTACTATTCCGCTATAAAAAGGAATGAGATCCAGTAATTTGCAACAACATGGAGGAAAATAGAGATCATTATGTTAAGTGAAATAAGCTAGGCACAGAAAGACAAACTTTACATGTTTACCCTTATTTGTGGGAGCTAAAAATTAAAACAATTTAACTCATGGACATAGAGAGTGGAAGGATGGTTACCAGAGGCTGGGAAGGGTAGTGGGGGTCGAGGGAAATGGAGATGGCTAATAGGCATAAAAATAGTTAGAATGAATAGATCTAGTATTTGATAGCATAACAGGGTGACTATAGTCTATAACAATTTAATTTTACTTATAAAATTAACTAAAAGTACAGTTTGTAAGACAAAGGATGAATGCTTGAGGTGATAGATACCCCATTTACCCTGATGTAATTATTACATATTGCAAGCCTGTATCAAAACATCTCATGTACCTCATAAATATATATACTTGCTATGTACCCACAAAAATTAAAAATTGAAGAAAAGAAAAAACCCAACTTATCTAAATCCAGTATTAAAACATAGTTCAAATTGCGCTATTCGGGATCACTTTTGTGAAACAGTGCAGGAAACATAACATTGGCTAAAAATGTAAGCACTGAATATAGGTGTCCTCATTCAGAGAAGTTTAAAATGAAAGATAACTTTACTACCTCGGTATTCACTTCTCCTCCCAAGATAGCCTCTAAACTACCATAACAGGATGAGTTAATGAGGTGAAAAAATAAAACCCAACAAATTGGAGTGTGCCAGTATCCCCTACTTCATTCACAGGAAAGGTAGATCAACACTCAGCTACCTTGAGATGAGATTATGAGGCGCCTCCCACAGCAGAGGAAACAGACACTGGGAAGGAGAAAACATACCAGTAGATTTAGGGGAAATTTCTCAAAAGGATGGGAGTAGTAAATACTGAATCAGACTAAGACTAGTTTAATTTAACTGACAAAACAATGACTCTTGGCTTTCACCCAAGTTGGCAAAGTGAAATTTCTGCTCACTGCACTCCCATAGGCTAAACAGAGAGGCAAATGGGAAGGTTCTCTCCCTTCGTTCTTTCTCAAGGAAAAGTAGGTTTGGAGGAAATTCAGGAACTATTCCAGCTTTACTTGTCAGCTGATGTGCAGAGCAGGCTGAACATGTGAGAATCATATTGTCAGTCACCTCAAATGTCTAAGAATGTCTCGGGGAATTATCTCTGTCTTCCGAGGAGCCATGTGAAGCCAAGAGGGGCCCTGAGACAAGGATGCTCAGGGGCAGTTTTTAAATACAGAAAGAGTGGCCATGTGCAGTGGCTCACGCCTGTAATCCCAGCCCTTTGGGAGGCCAAGGGTGGAGGACCAGCCTGGATAAAACAGCAAGATACTGCCTCTTAAAAAAATTAGTTGGGAGTAGTGGTGCACACTTGTAGTCTCAGCTACTTGGGAGGCTGAGGTGAGAGGATCACTTGAGCCCAGGAGGTTGAGGCTTCAGTGAGCCATGATAACAGCCACTGCACTCCAGCCTGGGCCACAGAGTTAGACCCTTTATCTAAAATAATAATACTAATAATGATAAAAATGAAAGAGATGTGGTTCAGGGAGGCTTCCAATTTTGCAATGCTTTGCAGTTTTTTTTTTTTAATATTCTTTCTGTATCTGCCTCTCTCTCTCTCTGACACACACACACACACACACACACACACACACACACACACACGCCCGCATGAGCCCTGCCAAGGCATTGTTAAGCCTGTGTTTGGGCTGAAATTTCACCTACACTCTCTATCCTTAAACTTTAAATACTCTTTTTCTCTCTTGCTTTCCCCACTCTAATTCCTTCAGTCATCAGATCTCCACTTTCCATGAAAACGCAAGAAACTCACGCAATTTTGGCACAGACAGTGCACTTCCAGCTGCCATCCGGGCCTGCAACTCGACACTCTCTGCACACCCTCAGTGAGCAAGCCTGACAAGGGTCTCCTCGGTCAAAGATTAGGCCCAGGTTTTTCTGACAGTGAACACAAACTCTGCTTGTCTCTTGTTGAGTTTTCCCACTTCTACGTTTTGCTTCTAAGAGTTCATTTTTCAGCTTCCTGAAAGGAAAGGAAAAAAAAATCACTTAAAAAAAAAGGAGCAGAGATATCTACAATATCTAAAACAATGTCTAAAATAGATAGAATATTTGCCTCAAATAAAACTGCTTTACACTGGGGTCCGCCGTGCAGTCTCACTTAGAATTTTGAAAAGGTGCCTATTTGGTGTCCCTACTTTCAATTCCCATCTCTTTATTCATGAAATATTTTCATTTGGAAGAATATTTGAATCAAGGAATTAGAGCCAAATATTTCCAGGAAATAGAATTTCTCCCTCCAGAATAAAAAAATCCTTTGATATCAGTAATTGAAAAAAAAAAGTTTATGTTTTACTTTTGAATTTTGACATTCTCTACTAGCACTATTATTTTGCTATTAGTATTTATTCACATTCTACTAGAGAGTATGGCACCAGATTACAGGCATACATAGTGCCTGGTTATTTACCTGCCTGTATACATGACTTGAGGCAAGAGTGTGAAATCAAACTCAGCATCATTGTAGGCACAATCTTCATGGATCACTTAAGGAAAGTAACGAAGACACTGCCTACCATTTTAGTTAAGATCAGGCACATTAAGGGTGGTATGGCTGTAGACCACCTGCCATTTCAGATAAAAAAACTTCTGCTTAGCATTTTAAAGTTTCCAACAATTTCTATTAGCCTATGGGCTTTGCTGTTAGACATGCCTATGTTTAAATCCAGAATCCATCATGAATAAACTGTCCAACTTCAGACAATGACTTACCTATTCAACCCCAGTCTCTTCATTTCTAAAATGAGAGTAATAATATTCCTCCATAATTGTTGTAAAGATTAAGTGAGATGACAAATGCAAAGTTATCAGCATGCTGCCTGGCACATAGGTTGTAAATAAATATTAGTTCCATGTCCCTTCTTTTACTACCTGACATGTAATTTACTTATCCATACTTTAGAAAACTGCTATTCCAAGTGTGGTCCTTGCTCCAGCAGCATCAACATTACCTGGGAACTTTTTAGGAATGCAGAATCTCAGTCACTGCATTGGACCCTATTGGATCAGAATCTACATTTTAACAAAATTTTCAAGTGATTAGAGTTTGAGAAGCATAGCTTTAGCAAATTCAGTCTCAAATTTGGCTATATATTAGAATTACTTTGGAAAGACTTAAAAAATACTGATTCCCAAATCTCACTCCCATAGATTCTAACGTAATTAGCTTTGGATGTGGCCCAGGTAATGGGATTTTTAAAAGCCTATTGCCAAATTCAGAAAACCCTGCTCCAGAAGACAGGTTCTTTCTCACTTAAATGCTTCACAAACATGTCATTCCTTTGTACTACTGAGCCAATCTCTTCTTCAACATAGAATGCCTATGTTCCAGGAAAAAAATTGAAAATCATCCCACACATTTTATACCATTGTCTTTTACATTTGTGGTATTAAACTTTGTCATGCCTATCTAGACTAGCATCTTCCCAAAGGCAAGAACAAAGGCCTTAGCTTATTGTAAATACTGTTCAGGATCTAATTCTATGCTAGGTTATAAAGCAGTTGAATATTTAAAGCTACTTATTATTTCTTTTGATCTTTCAAACTAACTTGTGAAGTATTATAAGACTCATATTAAAAATGATAAGCAATACAGATGGAATCAGAAACCAGGTCATTTATTTCCCAGCCTGATGAGAGAGTCATAAAAGGAGAATTTTCAAACTGTAGAGCAAACTTGTTAAAATCTTTGGCTTAATGTTTCATTTATTCATCCAACAAGCACTTATAGTATGCCTACACTGTGCTAGGCATTCTGGTATTGAGAAAAAAATGAGTCTAAATAGAACATATACTAAGAATTACCATTATCCTTTATGTTAGTTAAGGAGACAAATAACACACGATGACTCATGTGTTGCAACAGGCAGTCATACTAAGCACTTTTACATTCCCACTAAGTTTGTGGTAATTTGTTACAGCAGCCACAGGAAATGGATATACCCTCGATTTGGCCTCATTTCTTACAGAGTACAACAATCCTGGGCATAACACATCCAACTCCCTAGGCTTTCAGTTCTTTGATCTGCTCAATCTTCTTTGACCTCCCTGTTCATGTGCGCCATTCATTCTCATGAAGAAACCCTGGAACTTGTCATCTCTAGAAATTGTTATATCTAAAATCAGGAATTTCAACACCTTTCCAACCATTATTCAGTTCTAATGAGTACATCACTTTCTCATTATCCATCAGTTCTCCTCTCAGCCTCACTTCCCCTTGGAGTCAGAGAAGGAACCCTGCTTGGGATTGTGCATCTCCTATCCTACAAATATCCTGGAGGCAGAAGATCACGTATTTGAACACTCATGTGGATTAAACAGAGTGAGAAGACATCAACAGCCTTAAGTTATCACTTTCATATGGAGAAATAGTAATGATAACAGAAAGGAGACCTCTTTGTCCCATCACCAAATATTTCAAGCAATGATGCATAGCTTTTCTCTTTCCTTTCCTTCAACATAAGCAGGCACAGGCCCTTAGTAGGATAAGAGAAAAGAGAAACAGAAGTAGAAGAAGAGGAAATGAAAACCTTTATTCCTTCCCTGTGGATCACTGCAGTGGCTTGAAGTGCTGTGTGAATTTAGAGGCATATGGGAAGGAGATTGAAATGGATAATAATGAATGATTAAAAAATGTATAAAATAGAATATTTGCCTCAAATAAGACTGCATTAAACTGGGGATCACCATGCAATCGCACTTAGAATTTTGAAAAGGTGCCTATTTGGTGTCCCTACTTTCAGTTCCCTTCCAATCTACTCTCCATAGAATAATAAGTGTCATTAGTCAATACTCTTAAAATACTTCTGAATTCATGTGGTTCCCCTGCTTAAAACCAACCAGTAGTTTTACATTATATTTTGAATGAAATCTATACCCTTTTCCCATAGCCCTTAAAGATCTGCCTAATCTGCTCTCTCTTCCCTATGGTCATCTCCTTTCTACAGATAGGAGCAACATAATTCTACTTAAAGTTTCATAAATATGCCAAGTTCTTTCCCATTTCAGGGCCTTGGAACATGCTTTTTTCTCAGCTGAGAATGCCTTCCCTCCATACTCCATCACCCAACACAGTAGTCATTAGTCTATTCACTAAACACTTTCCATTCTCCTTACTTCTGAAAGCAAGTTGAAATTGCACATTCCTGCCCTCTTGGCATTAGATGTCATCATGTGACTCACACTGGCCATTGAAATGTGGTAAGTAATCCCAGGTAAAAGCTTTAAAATCAAGGGCAGGGTTCACCACACATCTTTTTTTTTTTTTTTTTTTTTTTTTTTTTGCATAGAGAATGGCAATGTTCCAAATAGTGTCTGCTCTGCAAGTCTGGATCCTGGTCTGAGGATGCCATGAAGTAGAGTCCCTGGACATCCTGTTATGAACATGTGGTATGAGTGAGAAATCTTTGTTGTTTTAAGCCACTAAGAGTTTGGAGTTGTTACTGCAGCATCACTTAACCTATCTTGACTGATAAACACACAAGTTAATTCTTAATCTGGCTGGCTCCCACTTACTTTTTAAAATTTTAGTTTTACTGCTGCTTGCCCAGGGAGATTTTCTCTGACCACCGAATCTATAGCAGCTTCACATTCTTTAATTTTCTTTGGTGCTGTATAGATGCCTTTATATTAATATATAAATCGGTAACCTGTGTGAGGTTGAAATTTGTAAAGACTGAAAAGATTAACAATCTTGATGGTTGTTGAACGATAGAATCTTTTCATTTCTATACTCTAGTGATATACTGGATGTTTTTTCCTGTCCCATCATAAAAAATATAACATGTATTAGAAAGACTTCTTGCTTTATCATCACGTAGACACATTTCTTTGAAGTCGGGAATTGCTTTCATTAAAATTCTTCTCACATTTGTGTGGCATTATTTTCTTGTTTTATCTTGTCTAGGCCAAATTGTACTGAACACCTTTTTACACCAAACAAGATAGGAATTTTAGAATGGAAGCAATTAGCTGCCTTGAAGAGGAAGCCATAAATAAACAATTTATAAAGTATCTTTAATTCCTTACTGCTTTTAAACAAGGCCCAAGAGAGATAATGAGCAAGCAAGGATTACACAGTGGCCCAGAGCATAGGGTTCTAAAGTCAGAGTGCCTGGATTCAAGTCCTGGCTATGCCATTTATTTCCTCTGAGAACTTAAGACAGTTATTTAACATCTCTGTGTCTCAAGACTTAAGGAGACTTAACCTCTTTGTGTCTCAAAATACTTCCTCTGTAAAAACAGCCTCACAGCGTTGTTGTGAGCATTAAGTAGGATGATGCTTGTAAGTGTTTAGCACAGCTTGACACATGATAATTATGGAATAGACAATTATGTGTCTCCCAGTATCTGTTCTCCCTTTCTTATTTATTAGTGGAACATCTAGCTAGACTCCTGGCCATTCAGAATAAAAACTAGATTTCTCAATATTTCTTGCAGTTAGGTTTTGTCATGATACTAAATGCTGGCCAAAGGAATGTCATCAGAAATGATATAACTCTAGGTCATGTCTTTAATGAAATAGGGAGGATCCCTTTCTCTTGACCCCTTCTTGCTTCCCAGAATCTGGGATGAGAACATAGGAATGAACCATTCTGGATCAAGAGCTAAACTTTCAATATGGTGGAGCAACAAAAGATAGGAAGTTCAGACCCCTGCTTTAATGGGGCCCCATAACAATACCACAAAGCCACCAATCAACTCAGACTTTTACATTAGACAGGAATATATTGCCATCTTAAGTCATGATTATAATTGGTCTCTGTCACCTGCAGCCAAACCTATTTCCCCAAAAATACAATAAGAACTCAGGAAATATTAACTTGTATTCTTTCTTCCACTTGCAGAAATGATGCTGTCAGATTTTGCTTCAGCATCTGACATAATGCCTGCAAGCTAAACACTTCTTTAGAACTAGTGTTGAATATTCCATTAAGAGAGCAAGGCCACAGTGACTGACAAAATCTATTGTCAATGAGAAAAAAAATCACTAAAATAATATATGGGGACAGAATAATGTTATAGCAGCTTGATTCTGATGCCTGCACTGCTTCTTGCACTCCCATATTTTGTAAGATTCAGGGACAAAGCCATCAACACTGTGTTATTTCATATTTGCCTCAGGAAAATCTGGGGCTGACCAGACCTTCTCTCTGTACTCTGAATATAAAAAGTTTACACTTTCATTTTGTCTGTAGCTTCCACATGCAGTACCTATTATTAAAACCTAAATTTCACAACACTTAGCCACGTAATAACAGGCACTTTACATGTTAATATGGCTTGGCTGTGTCCCCACCCAAATCTCACCTTGAATTTCAGCTCCCATAATTCCCATGTGATGTGGGAGAGACCTGTGGGAGGTAATTGAATCATTTGGGTGGGTCTTTCCCATCCTATTCTCATGGCAATGAGATCTCGTGAGATGTGATGCTTTTATAAAGGGGAATTTCCCTGTGCAAGTTCTCTTGTCTGCCACCATGTGACACGTGCCTTTCACATTCCACCATGATTGTGAGACCTCCCTAGCCATATGGAACTGTGAGTCTATTAAACCTCTTTCTTTTGTAAATTGTGCAGTCTCAGGTATGTCTTTATCAGCAGCATGAAAACAGACTAATAAAGTAAATTGGTACTAGTAGAGTGGGACACTGTTGAAAAGATACCCAAAAATGTGGAAGCAACTTTGGAACTAGGGAACAGGCAGAGGTTAGGACAGTTCAGAGGGCTCAGAAGAAGACAAAAAAATGTGAGAAACTTTGGAACTCCCTAGAGATCTGTTGAATTGCTTTGAACAAAATACTGATAATGATATGAATAATGAAATCCAAGCTGAGGTGGTGTCAGATGGAGATGAGGAACTTGTTGGGAACTGGAGCAAAGGTAACTCTTACTATGTTTCAGCAAAGGGACTGGCAGCATTTTATCCCTGCCCTAGAGATTTGTGGAATTTTGAACTTGAGAGAGATGATTTTATCTGGGGGAAGAAATTTCTAAGCAGCAAGGCATTCAAGAGGTGACTTGGGTGCTATACAAAGCATTCAGTTTTAAAAGGGAAACAGCATAAAAGTTTAGAAAATTTGCAGCATGACAATGCTATAGAAAAGAAAATCCCATTTTCTTAGGAGAAATTCACAAGCCTGCAGAAATTTGTGTAAGTAACAAGGAGCCAAATGTTAATCACCAAGGCAATGCAGAAAATGTCTCCAAGGCATGTAAGAGACCTTTGGGGCAGCCCTCCCATCACAGGCCCAGAGGAAAGAATGGTTTCATGAGCCGGGCCCAGGGTCCCTAGGCTGTGTGCAGTCTAGGGACTTGGTGCCCTACATCTCAGCTGCTCCAGCTGTGGTTGAAAGGGGTCAACATAGAGCTCAGCCAATGGCTTCAGAGGATGCAAGCCCCAAGCCTTGGCACCTTCCCCATGGTATTGAGCCTGCAAGTGCACAGAAGTCAAGAATTGGGGTTTGGGAACCTCCATATAGATTTCAGAGGATGTATGGAAATGCCTGGATGCCTAGGCAAAAGTTTGCTGCAGGGGCAGAGCCCTCATGGAAAACCTCTACTAGAGTAGTGTGGCAGAGAAATGTGGGGTCAAAGCCCCCACACAGAGTCCCGACTGGGGCACTACCTAGTGAAGGTGTGAAAAGAGGGCCACCGTCCTCCAGACCCCAGAATGGTAGATTCACCGATGGCTTGTGCCATGTGCCTGGAAAAGCCACAGACACTCAACACCAGCCTGTGAAGGCAGCCAGGAGGAAGGCTGTACCCTGCAAAACCACGGGGTGGAGCTGCCCAAGACCATGGGAATCCACCTCTTGCATCAATGTGACCTGGATGTGAGACATGGAATCAAAAGAGATCATTTTGGAGCTTTAAGATTTGACTGCCCCACTGGATTTCAGACTTGCATGGGGCCTGTAGCCCCTTCATTTTGGCAAATATCTCCCATTTAGAATGGCTGTATTTACCCAATGCCTGTACCCATTGTATCTAGGAAGTAACTAACTTGCTTTTGATTTTACAGGCTCACAGGTGGAAGGGACCTGCCTTGTCTCAGATGAGACTCTGGACTGTGGACTTTTGAGTTAATGCTGAAATGAGTTAGGACTTTGGGGAACTGTTGGGAAGGTATGATTGGTTTTGAAATGTGAGGACATGATATTTGGGAGGGGCCAAGTGCAGAATGATATGATTGGGCTGTGTTCCCACTCAAATTTCATGTTGAATTGTAGTTCTTATAATTTCCATGCGTTGTGGGAGGGACCTGGTGGGAGATAATTGAATCATTTGGGTGGGTCTTTCATGTGCTAGTCTCATGATAGTGAATAAGTCTCATGATATCTGATGGTTTTATAAAGGGGAGTTTACCTGCACAAGTTCTCTTTTGTCTTCCACCATGTGAGATGTGACTTTCACCTTTCACCTTGACTGTGAGGCCTCCCCAGCCATGTGGAACTGTGAGTCCATTAAGCCTCTTTCTTTTGTAAATTGCCCAGTCTCAGGTATGTCTTTATGAGCAGCATGAAAATGGAGTAATACACATGTCATACCATTGCTTTGACAACAACACATGGAAATACATTATGATTCCCATTTTGTAGATAAGAAAGTAGAATCTCTGAGAGGTAACTTGTGGGTCACAGAGCAATTAAATAAGGAGGTCAGGATTCAGACCCAGATTTTTATATTCCAAAATCTGCACTCTTCCCACGCACAAGTATCCTCTCACTGGCTCTCTATATGTTAAAATATTTTTGCTCAGAAAAGACCCTGTATTTATTAACAGCTGTTGTTTCTTTCCTAGCTGTGCAAAGCCATGCCGAGCATACTCAAAGTTAAGCCTCAGTAAACAAAGTTTCTTCTGCCTGCCCTGCTTCTTTCAACATGTGGCATGTGCCCAAATTGGATCTTATCACGAAGTCTCTCATGATAAACATTCCCCAACAGAGCCATTCTTCAGCAAGTATGACTCTATCTTAATACATTTTATACAATATTTGATTAGTTTTCAAATCAAAGGCTATTAAAAGAATCAAGACTCTCTGAGAACTGGAAAAAGTTTTGCCTAGATAAAAATCTGCTTAAGAGAAAGTAACAAGGAGTGGGAGTAAAAGAACACTTGTGTAGATAAAGAAGTCTTGTGAATTCTGTCAATTTCATGTTTAGAAGTAGTCTCAAGGAAAGAGAGCATTGTGAAATCTTCACATCTGTAGAAGACACTTCTTGGTATTAAAAAGCTTGGCTCATAGGAGTATACTGGAAAGTCTCACAAAACCATGTCAACAGGCAATTGACAAAACAAACAAACCAAACCAAACCAAAACAAAAAAACCCAAATTAAAAAAAAAAAACTAAACAAAAAAGGAGGAATAATACTGAAATGTAACAATTTTAGGGAAAATAATTAAAATCACAGAAATACAAGGAAGAACTTAACCAATCCTTTTCAACCCAAGAGAATCAATGGCTTATTACGGATTCTCCAAAAACATTAAATGTCTTCATATATGCAAAGGGACAATGACTCAAGCATTCGTTCTGAATTATTTTTAAAAAGGACAATGGAGACAAAACAGTAAACATTATCTGTCCCTATAAGGTAATGCTGGCAGTGACCTCTGCCAAACTTTGCCTGACATCTCACCCTTGCTTAGATTTTTCTCCCTCCCTGTGTTGCTTTCCCTACTAGTAGTTTATGGCTTCTCTTTAATAAATCACTTGCACACAAATCATGAGCTCAAGGTCTACCTCTGAGGGAACCCAACCTAAGACAGGGATCTTATAAATTATATGACAAAAACAGCTCATTACAACTCCAAAGGAGTTAGGAATCACTACCTTGCTGTTTATTAACTATAGTTTTAAAATCATAGCAGAAATTTATCTCAAATGTAATTAGCAAACCAAGCCTCTCAAATGGAAGCATCTTAAAATAACTATTGTCTAAATTTCCTGGCCCATCGAGGAATAAGAATGCGTTTTGCTAATTTGAAACCCAAAGAGTACCTAGCTTCATTATCAAAAACATCAGAAAGTCTTTTTATTAATACGATACATTACTCAGTAAAAGTGGAGATGGAGATAGAATCAGTACAGCAAGAAGTAGGAAAGCTGCATTTCTTTTAAAAACAGCCAAGATAAAATGCTGGGCTTTTAAAAATATTTATGATCACAATGCAATGATAGAATTGACTTGATGGAAGAAAATTGGGCATTCATACAAAAAAAACCCTGACACTTTAAAGAGAACATGTTGCTCTTGACAAATTCTTTTAAACCACTTCTGCTGTTGAATACAGACACATACTAGAGGATTTCCATTTTAATTTTTATAAATATGTAGCTGAAATTTATTTCTAAAATGACTCTAAATTGAATTCTTGCAAAATAAATATTGTGGGGAAGGGGTTATATGTTCAGCAAAGGCAGTTATCAGTACTAATTTTTTCCCATATTACCTTTTTAGGTGATACTTATGGGGATTCACATTTTCAAACATAAAGGTTATTACAAAACACTTCAAGCAGTTTTCCTAGTTGTCGGTATCAGTACATGATACAAGAAATGTCATCATTTCTTTGAAATTTGTTGAATATGAATATAAATGTTTCCTCTATGTGTTGTTCTTTCATTGTATGCTTCACCAAAAACCATCACTGGCAATTAATTACAAACTTTCAGATTCTATGAAAGGAAGATGAAATCTGTGCTAAGCAATAAACAATCTGATCCACAAGGTACATGGTCTTAATTGAATTGATTTTCCCAGATTGGTGGTTTTTAAATTTAAAGGAAATATTAATCAAAATATGAATCAGAATATAAGACAAGAGGATTTAAGAATGAGAATGTTCATGGAAATAAGAATAAATAGTTAAGAAAAACCTTGCACATTCATATTATATGGAAAAATCTTATGTTACGAAATCTTATCCAGCCAATAAAAATGCTTACAAATAATTTTTAATGACATAAAAATGTTCAAGAAATAATGTAAAACAAAAATAAAGGATAAAATTTACATACACATACTGTATATGTAAATTTCCAACTATATAAAAATTGCATATATATATATATATATACACACACATACACATACACACACACACACACAAGTGAAAGAAAGGAAATTCAACACAAATGGAGACTATTTACCTCTGGGAAGTGGAATTCTATGTGAGACTTTAATGTTCATATTATATGGCTATCTAATTTTGTATAATAAGCCCATGGATTCTATATTGAAAATATGTATCAGAAGATATTAAATGTTTAAGTGGATTGAGGTTTATGCTATTTTGAATTGCAGACATTGATGCCCTTTATAGATCCTAGGACAATACCGGGATTAAAAACTTTAAAACATTGTTCGTTGTGTACACATTTTGTTAATTTAGTTATTTGCATTAAATATTTAAATTATGCTTAATTACTCTGCAATAAAAGAATAATTATAAAAATTATGAAATGCATGTTAGCCTAATCTTATTATAAATTTAAATTGGTTAAACTATAACTCCTATTCATATAGGAACATTCTTATTAGATTACCATTGATATAAAATGGTCATCTGCCTGAAATCTAAAATGTTAGATGTGACATTTTTATTAGTGAAGTTTTCACTTATATTATTTTCTTTGGAATGAAATGTCTGTTTCTCCAAGGATATAGTTGATATTAGATATTCTTTTATGAACTGACTTATCTTTGAGGGGGTGGGTCTTCTTTACTCCCTTTTCCAGCCCCAACATTTAGCCATGTTCTGGATTACATGGGCTTTATTGTTCTGTTTCTGTAATTTACGGTGAAAGGGAATGGTACTTTCTTGGGATGTGAGTGTCAATTAACCCCCGCTTCATGGAGGCGTGTTTTCTACACCAATTCTGGCTAGAGACAATACACAAAGAAGGGAAAGGGTAGTAAAATGGGAATATGGAGGAAAGTAAAAAATATACAGAGGACCCTTTAACAACATGGGTTTGAACTACCCTGGTTCATCTATACATGGATTTTAAAATATAAGCACAGTCAGCTCTCCGTAATCTTGAGTTTCAAACAAAGATTGAAAACACAGTATTTGTGGGATATGAAACCCACATTTACAGTGGACCAACTCTCCCTATACACAGTTTCCATAAGGCCAATTGTAGCCTTGAGGATGTGTGAATTTTGGTATACACCAATGTCCTGAAACCAATCCCCAGCCTATACTGAGTATCTCTTTATATAGACTCTCTCCACATATAGATATATATGTAGAGAGAAAGTCTATCTCTCTATACATTTCTATATATAGTCTAGGTATTTGAAATAACATAAATATAATAATATGAATGTAATATAGACACATATTAATAATTTGAAATAATATAGATATCTATATAGAGACATATATAGATGCAAATAATAGATATACTCTCAGATAACAATCTTACTTATGAATACAGTGACCTATTATTTCAAACCTCCCAGAAAATGTTCTAAAATAGCTAGAAGAAAATAATTCTAATGTTTCTTACATAAGGAAAAGATAAATATTTAAGGTGATGGATATCACAGTTATACTGATTTAATCTTTACAAATTATATAAATGTATGAAATTATAATCCAATGTTTAACATGTCTCTAAATATCAGGTATTTGTGGCCCAGTGCCTATGGTAAGCCTCACAAGTAAAACTTCCTTGGAGAAAAATGCTGTTGAATCAAAATTTAAGTTAGTTTCCCTAAATGTAATTATATATCGAAATTAGTAAGATCTTTGCTAGGAAAACATCCAAAGTTTAAAGCAGATCTGGATTTTTTTGTTCATTTCTCTATGACTCATTAAGCATTTGAATTCCATTAGGGTGCCAGTATGTTCATGCTGGGAGTTTCTGTTAATCCATTAAGAAGGTTTGTGGCAATTCTATTAGGATTAAACCAAAGTGTTTACCAAACTAGATGTCTAGTCCAACAGTTCTCCTCACGTTTTATGGGGACAATGAGTCTTTAGGCTTTTGAGAAGGTCAAACTAATTTTGTTCTTAGTGGTAGAGTGATAAGATTTGGAAAAACAAACAAATGATCAAACATTTGTAGTGTATTGAAAGGGTATTATTGCTTGGTGCTTAGACTCCCTGACTTCGAGTCTGAATATATAATTCTTGAAACCACTTCAAATCCATTTGAACCAAATATTTAACTTATCTGCAGGATTCCAAATAAGCAATTTGAATAGACACTCCCCTCCTGTTTCTCTTTCCTTCTCTTCCCCTGGCACTGAAATGATGAAATCAATCACATTAAGAGAAAATCATAAGGTGAATGGCAGTTACTAGGCTGAGGTCTGTGGTCTCTTGAAGATACTAAGTTCTGGCTTGTTTAGTGGTGCATTTCAGCTGAGGCAGCCTTATCGAAGAAAACATAATACATTTGCACACTGGTTTTAAGTCAGCATCAGGAGTAGAACAATTTAAGGAATTCTTGTCAGTTTTCAGTGTGCAAGAGCAATGGCTCAATAAAAGTCATAGTAACTTTGGATAATGCCACACAACTTAGAGGTCAACACTGTCAGTAAATACCAGGCTAAGGAAATGATTTCTGTCTTATTCAATTTCTCTGATAGCTATTAGGAAGTTTGTGGGTAGACTTTCAATAGGGTCTGAATAGGTGCAGTCCTGGCATGAGCATCACAAAGAGGAAAGGGTAGAAGTATGGAAAGAGGCAACCTCACCTCTGTTGTTTTCCAGTGGAAAAATTATTTAGTCTCTCTACAGTTCAGGTGCCATAGCTGTAGTACACTATAGTACTACCCACTTCAGAGATTACATGGGGATTAAGTGAGGAAACATTTGGGAATTGGATAATACATTCTGTAGTGTGAGGTAGGCATTGCATAGTTTGATGCCTATTTTTTTTCTGGGCCCCCTGCAAGGTCAGATAAATTTTTCAGAGGTTAAAAGTGGCGTAAGAGTTGAATGTGGCCTCTGGAACCAGGCTGCAGGGCTAGAAATCACAGTTCTGCCACTTACTAGCTGTGCAAACATGGACAAGTTATTTAACTTTGAACTGTCGGTTCCTCATCTGTAAATGGGGATATTAATAGTTCCTAACTCAAGGGTAAAATGAATTTATATCCTTTCCTTTACAATGTTTTAGAATCTTCTATTTCTTGGTATTTTCTATGCCTCCGGGTTTACTTTACTGTTATTCTACTAGAGGCAACAAAACACATTTAAGTTGTTTCAGAACATGAGCTACTCCAGATTGGGTGAGGCATAATCTGGAGGTGGTGAGACCCTGTGACATCTAACCTCCGAGACAGGTGCCTATGATCCACCTCTAACAGCCATCTCTATCCCAACTCTAATTTCTTGGACTACAGATATTCTATTTCTTCCTGAGATGCCTATCAGGACTTTTGGGTATGTAGGTATTTCCAAGGGTAGAACCTACAAAGATATTGTCTCAAACACCAAAGATCAGTAAACTATGGCCGCTGGATCAAATCCAGCCCCCTGCTTAAATTGGTAAATTTTTATTGGAACAAAACCATTCACCTCTCTTTTAAATAACATGTTGTCTATTGCTATTTTTATACGGCAATGGCAAAGTAGTTGTAATAGAGAACATATGGCCTATCGAGCCTAAAATATTCACTATCTGGCCATTTACAGAAAACATTTGCTAACCCCTAGTCTATATCATGGATAAAGCACAATCCATGATTGTGAACTCCTTAAATTGTGTCTCTGCTCATCTCCATTATGCCAAAAATAAAAACAGCACTTGGACCATAGAAGGTGCTCAACAAACATTGATTAATTCTGACTTTTGAGGATTGTACGGTGCTTTTGGCTACATATAACAGAAAATCTAATTCAAATTGCTATAAATAATAAGAAAACATATTGCTTAAATAACAATCTCAGAGGTGTGGCGGGTTCTCGTGTATCAGGATGCTGACGAAAATTTTATGCCATTCTTTTGGCTCAGCTTTGTTGACATGCTGATTTTTGTCCAGTGGAAAAAGGATCTTTGATAAAATCTGGACTATATGTCTGAGTGGGTCATGTTTGTTCTCATGTCTACCTCCATACCAGTGATAGTTTCCAGAGGACTATCAGTATTGGTATGGTTAATTATTTAAAAATTCACTGCTATTTACACACCTACAGTGAACTGAATATGGTAAGAGATGGATCTAGTTTCATCTCTTACCATATTTAGAAATCAAATCAAAGTGGTTTAAAGATCTAAATCTAAGACCTCAAACTATGAAACTACTACAAGAAAACATTGCAGAAAATCTCTAGGACATTGGTTTGGGCAAAGACTTCTTCAGAAATACCCCAAAAGCACGGGCAACCAAAGCAAACATGAACAAATAAGATCATATCAAATTTAAAAGGTTCTGCACAGCAAAGGATATAGTCATCAAAGAGACAACCCACAGAATGAGAGAAAATATCTACAAACTACCCTTCAGACAAGGGATTAACGACCAAATACATTAGGAACTCAAACAACTCTATAGGAAAAAAATCTAATAATCAGATCAAAAAATGGCCAAAAGATTTGAATAGACATTTCTCAAAAGAAGACATACAAATGGCAAACAGGCCTATGAAAAGGTGCTCACCAACATTGATCATCAGATAAATGCAAGACAAAACTACAAGGAGAGCGTTTTACCCCCATTAAAAAGGCTTTTATCCAAGACAGATAATAAAAAATGCTGGCAAGCATGCAGAGAAAGAGGAACTTTCATACACTGTTGGTCAAAATGTAAATTAGTACAACCACTATAGAGAACAGTTTGGAGGTTCCTCAAGAAACTGCAAATTGATCTACCATATGATCCAGCAATCCCACTCCTAGGTATATACCCAAAAGAAAGGAAACTGATATATTGAAGAGATCTGCATTCCTATGCTTGTTGCAGCACTGTTCACAATAACTAAGATTTGGAAGCAGCCTAAGTGTCCTTCAACAGATGAATAGATAAATAAAATGTTGTACATATACACAATGGACTACTATTCAGCTATAAAAAAGAATGTGATCCAGTCATTTGCAACAACATGAATGGAACTAGAGATCACTATGTTAAATGAAATAAGCCTGGCACAGAAAGACAAATTTCACATGTTCTCACTTATTTGTGGGATTTAAACATCAAATCATTGAACTCCTGGACATAGATAGTAGAAGGATGGTTACCAGAGTCTGGAAAGGGTAGCGTGGGGCTGGGGTGAGGGAAGCAGGTATGGTTAATGGGTTCAGAAAAATAGAAAGTATGAATAAGACCTACTATTTGATAGCACAGTATGGTCACTACAGTCAACAATAACTTAATGATATATTTTAAAGTAAAGAATTCAATTGGATTATTTGTAACTCAAGGGATAAATGCTTGAGGAGATGGATACCCCATTCTCCATGTTGTGCTTGTTTCACATTGCATGCCTGTATCAAAACATCTCATGTACCCCATAAATATATACACCTACTATGTACCCACAAATATTTAAAAGACACTTTTTTAAATTTTTTGAGATGGATTCTTGCTCTATTGCCCAGGCTGCAGTTCAGTGGCGTGATCTTGGCTCACTGCAACTTCTGTCTCCCAGTTTCAAGGGATTCTCCTGCCTTAGCCTCCTGAGTAGCTGGGACTACAGTCACGTGCCACTACACTCAGCTAATTTTTTGTTTTTTTTAGTAGAGATGGGATTTCACCATGTTAGCTAGGGTGGTCTCAATCTCCTGACCTCGTGATTTGCCCATCTCGGCCTCCCAAAGTGTTGGAATTACAGGCGTGAGCCACTGTGCCTGGCCTAAAACATTAAAAAAAAAATTTTTTTTAATTGTGAGGAAAATATTAAAAAAAAAAACCACTGCTAGAGCTGAATAAAACTTAGATTTAGATAGAAAGGAAGAAAGGAGAAATGTATGTTGTAAGGCAACCAATAGAGTCTACCACTGAGGTAAGCCCAAGAGTAGATGCCAAAGGAAACATACGTGCAACTATGTTTTCATGCATGGTAGTCAAATAGAAATGATGTCCCCTTAGTGAGAATAAAGCTCACAATATACTGCTGAAATGGAATAGTCACTAATGAGTTGAATTTTTAACTATAGGTCAATATTACAAAGTAGATATTTAACAGTAGCTGTTTTTAGATGTGGGAGATCGAATAGAGTAAAAATTTGTTAATGAGAATTTTTTGGAGTAGATATTATGACCCATGTACAGTTACATGTTAGTCTGAGTGCTTTTGAAGTGAAAAGCAATTTAAGGTAGGAAATAATCGACAATGGTTTCCATTTTGTGCTTCCAAGTTGTCAGTATTTTTAATCCATTTGCAATAATTGTTGATAGCTCAATTTTATTCACAACATTTCTTTTCCTTCATTGCAGTAAAGCTGTCAATAAATATGAGTGACTTGTTCTCCATAGAGAACGTTAAAAATATTCTCACCCTCTAACAGTGAAAACCTGTGTCTAGCTATCTTCTACCACTCCTTCCTACTTAGTCTGAAGGAGAAGAATATATGGAAATATATTTGAACCTCTTGAATGAACTTAAAATGCAAGGGTAGTAGGCAGATGCCTATTTCCCAGCTGATGTTTTATTCCTGGAGGTAATTATCAGGCTTGCCATGTGCCCTCTGGGTGTGGAGCAGTAAAGCTGTCAATAAATTTGATTGACTTGTTCTCCATAGAGAACGTAAAGGTGGAGCACCTTTACGAGTCCCCAAAGACCAGTCCCACCTTAATCAATTCCATACTTTAGTGGGTATGTGGACTGTGAAGCATATTTAGATGTCAGGCCGAAAATATTGATTCAATACAATTTTTACACTTTTTCACTCCTCTACCTTTTTTTATCTCAAAGGACAACCTGTTCAAACAAATAAACATGCAAACAAAGAATAAATCCACTGCTTCTCAAACTCCAGTTTACTAACTTTTCAGAATTGTATTCTTTGTAATCTTTATAAATCTAAAAAAATTATTTGGTTTCCATTTTCTTCTGAAATTGATTAGTACAGTCTGAAGGTGGTTTTCTGATTCATGGTAAACAGCCAAAACATAGTTGAACTATATTTGCCAATGTGAAAAGGACTTTTCACATTTCAAAGGTAAGCACAAATGTTCACCTTCTCTGTGAAACAATTGCTTCAATTTCTGTGTTATTCATAATTAATTACTTCTTCCTTTAGACTACCCCCAAAATATCAATTTATACCTCTGTAGCATGATGAAAAGTATTGTAATAGCAAGCACCAAAGTTTACTGCTGTAATAAAATCTGTTACCCACCTATATTTCTTGTGCTGATGGTTTTAGAGGATATCAAGGAAAAAGGACTACGTTCTCTAGTCTGGCAAAGACAAGAGTAAGGAATAGCTGTCTAAGTCGTGAGATGCAAGAAGAGAGGAGAGTTCAACCGAAGCAGGGGTACAGAGCCAGGATGAGCTATACAATTCACAAAAATGTGGGAATGGGGACTATATCCAGTTTTATATAAATTCTTGAGATAGTTAAGGCATCTGTGTGAACTTAACTAGATCACTGAGTGCCCAGATACTTTGTTAAACATTATTTCTGGATGTTTCTGTGAGGGTGTTTCTGTATGAGATTAACATTTGAATCAGTAGACTGAGTAAAGCAGGTTGCCCTCCCCAACATGGATAGGCCTCGTCTAATCTGCTGAAGGTCTGAATAGAGTAAAAAGCTGAGTAAGAATGAATTTTCTCTCTCTGTCTTCAAGCTGGGACATCAGATTTCCCTTGCTTTTGGCCGTCAGACTTGGACTGGAACTTACACCATCACCTCTCCTGGTTCTCAGGCCTTTGGACTCGGACTCAAATTATACCATCAGCTGTTTCAGGCAACCACTGTGGGTCTTGGAACATATTTCCTGTGGATAGGAGGGACTACCGTACTATGGTATATTTTCTACATTCATAATTTAAGAAGATGCTAAATTTTACTTAAGCCTGATAAAAATAAAAGTATAATTTTTCCTCAAGTTCACAGAGCCCCTAAATTCTATACCAGGATATCAGTTGGGTCGTCTTTTTTTTTTTTTTTTTTTTTTTTTTTAATATCATCCTGCCTTTTCTCCAGAGTCCAGCATGACATATAATATAAAATACGTGATAAATGCTTACAGAATTTATTTGCCATGCAGACCTACTGGGCTACAGTTAAGCTACCCTAAACTGATTTAGATTTTACTTAAATTCATAATAAAAGGAGGGCAATTCAGAGGAGGATAAAGGGAGAAAAGCCAACAGAAAGTTATACTATCTGACCAAGATGCTTAATCTTGGGTTTCTTTTTTTAGCTTGTATTTTTTTTTCTTTACCAGTATGTAAACCACAATGACTGTGATAAAAATTGTTTGAAAAATCACAGCTTGTAAATCAAATGAGCCAAAATCCTTTACTTTAATGCTCACCTTGCAGACTTGTATTTCCCCTGAAACGAACTTTATTAAATAGCAACAGCTTTGGTAATACAAACTTCATAGTGTCTCAGATTGGTTTTTCCAGAAACAAATTCTGCTATGTAGATTTGTGTGAAAGCAACTTACGCAACGCTTTCAGGAGAAATCTGTAAGGGAGTAAGGAAGGCAGGAGAAGGTAGGGAGAAGGGCTAAGCAAGGGTGTGATTTTTAGGTGAAGTCCAGCCTCAGCATCATCCCATGGGAAGCTCTGGAGCTTAAGTTGCATTGCAGTCTGTCCTGCCTTGAGGCAAAGGATTTCTGTACCTGTCAGCAACTCAGGTTTACCTGGCACTCGTGTCTCTTTAATACTAGGGAAATTCCAGTCAGCCAAAGGTAATTTTGTATTTCAAGTCCTTAGAAGTAAAGTACATGAAAACTAGGAGATGAGAGGGACTCTAGGGGATCTGAATAGAGCACTGATAGTGTCCACTGCAACTAGTAAATCAAGGGCAACACAAACCAACTATAGGGCTAATAATTATAATCAACAATTTTTGAGTGCTTACTGTATGCTGGCATTGGTCTAAGCTGTTTATAATATTAGCTTATTTAATCCCTAGAACAATCTTATGAGGTCACTAATATTTCTGTTGTAAAAGGAGGAAACTAGATTTGTCTATGGAAGCATCTTGTCTAAAGTGACACAAATATTTCATGGCAAAACTAAAATTTCAACTCTAGCTGTGTGATTCAACAGCATACACCCTCAGCATCATGCCACCCACTTTGGGATGACTTCTCAATGTACCAAGCTGTTAAGAGTGGTGGAGCCTGAGTCATATTACAGGAGCTCAGAACAAAATTAGACAACTCATCTAATGCAGTTAGTGCAGATCAAACAAGGAGACAAGACATAGCTTTAGAAAATCTGCTTTCTATAGAAGCATCTCTTGGATTTATAAACAGCCTTTCTTATGCTACTCTCAAAAAAGTTTGAAGAGCCAGGAAACCAATGACTTTATTCTTGATACTCTGTTGTATATTACACAGTTTAGCTGAATTTACTTATAGGGAATAAGGAAAGACCAGGGAAGAAAAATTGAATGAGAAAAAGGAATATAGGATATAATAATTAATACAAGTTCTTGATAATGACAGAAACAAATATTCTGAATGAAGTCCTATTCATTGTACTTCAGTGTTTCTGAGGATCTGGTTATTAAATTGTTTCTTCCTATAGAAAGTGATTTTTAATTCCCCTTAGAATGTCATCAATTCCTAGTTAATATGTCACCCCTTATAAACAACATAATTTTTTTCAATGCATTACACAATTTAGTTACTTTTAATGACTTGTAATGTCAAAAATATTATTCATGATTTCTTTAAAATCATTAGCTACGTTTTATTGCCACCTGAATTCTAGGCATAGAAAAAGTACAATAATTTTTATCAAAACCTTTGTTTCTTCAAGATTCATTGACTATGCCGGAAAAGGAGAAATGAAGTTTCTGGGCTCTTAACTGTGAAATAAACATCAATCAAGAATATTTACATATATTTCCATTTCTAAAGAAGCTAGTGGCTTTAGGCACATTAAAGATTTTTGCAATATGTGAAGATAATCATCTGACACATTTTCTCCTCAGGTAAAATAAACATAAACTTCTGATTGTAGCTTGGGAAGCCATACAAGACACAAAAACTACACATTGCATAGTTGGCAGTGACTGAGGAGGGAATTCTATTTCTGCTACTTTTTTCTGGGGTGAGGTGTAATAAGCAAATATATTAAAAAACAAAGACAGTACAGACAGCAGCCAATCACAGTGGATGTTGTAAAGGATCAGAACAATGATGTGACCAATTAGAGCAGGCAATGCAACCAATCAGAATTGATGCTGGATGAAATATTAGGTGAAGTCATACACAGGAAACCAGCTAAGATATGAGCTCTGCCTACAGTGGATATGAAACTGAACTGTGTCCATATCATTCAGCTTTCTTCAAAAGAAACTTCTTTTTAAAAATTCAAGTGGTTTCTGCGGTATAATGGGAATTTTTTACTCTCTAGGTCCCTTTCTTCTCCCAGCTGTGCTGGAGGCAAATCCCCGGTAAGATTGATCTGACAAAGGCATTACAAATAAATAATAACTAACATTTATTGAACACTTAGGTAACAGGTACTACATATGTATAAACTTCCTTAATCTTTACAACAACTCTATGAGATGGGTACTATTATTATCTTTGTTTTACCGATGAGGAAACCAAGGCACACAGAAGTTGAGTAGCTTGCTCAAAGTCACATGACTAATATTTTCCAGAGCTGGTACTCAAACTTGGGTAGTTCTTCCTCTTCACTAAAAATTATGACTTTATTAGCAAATTAAGTGCTCTCATCAACACCATATTATTAGCTAAATTTCATCCTCATGTCTGGCTAAATGGTGAAACACCAAAGAAGTTTTCTGATACTTGGGCTACTGCTGAGAACCCATGAGGTTCCTAACTGACATCTGTCTCCAGTATGATTGCACTTGCCCCATTTCTGATCTAAATTGCTTCAAACAAACAGAAAGCAGTCAAGAAGGTCTGAAAAAATAAAAAGAATACTACCTTATTCTCTTGTCCTCCATTTTTTTCAAATATTCATCTCTCTTTAGGACTCCCAGGATCATTTCCTTCTCATGATCTAATAAAAATGACAGATTGATGAACTCTGAGTTCTTAGACATGGTATTTCAGCAGCAGCTCTCAGTAGCAATAGTTGAATCTTCAAGAATGCGAATTGATATCCACAACTAAGGTTCCCCCAGCCAACTCAGAATCACTCAGTTGTTTGGTGTAAAATTGTTTTTACAAGGTCTCTGCAGAATTGCTGCTGGTAGTTAGGTATTCTTTCAGGATATACATAGAACAGCCTCCATTGGGATCACACTCCAAGAAAGTCATTATTGTTTTAACTGAAAAATATATCCAAAGCCTTTGCTGTGGTGTATAGTCAGGCAGCAGCTGAATTTAACTAATGATGCTCAACTTCAGTTCTTCAGAACAGGAATCAGATCCTCTGGGACAGAATGCAGAAAACACTAAGACGTTGGAGAAAACAAGAGGAGAGAAAATTTTAATTAGGCTATTTTTTCCTACAGTACTTGTAAAACTGCCCAAATTTTGCAATTTTGTTGTACCTAACTCAAAAAGCTATTTTTTAAAACAGCAAACATGCATTTATTAAATCCTTATTTAGTGCTTTTTTTAACCAGGGAATGTTACTTGTATTTAGGTGATTCCTGGTTCTCTATGCAAATTCAGTTTTCTCCACTATAATTAGCTTCCTCTGCCAGCTGCATCACATTGCCACTCTTGCAGCTGACTGATGGGTGAATTGGGTCACCACTTTGGAACACTAAGTGCACAATCTGCACTGCCCATAACAGGTCAGAACCTTTAGATGGCTCCTTCCTTCTTTCTTCCTTCCTCCCCAAAAGTAGGCCCACAACATAAAAGGCACCGCCATTGAAATAAATATGAACCTCTGCTACTTGCATCAACCTAAATAGATCTCGCAAACATTGCTGAATTAAAAAATTAAGTTACAGGCTGGGTGTGGTGGCTCATGTCTGTAATCCCAACATTTTGGGAGGCCAAGGTGGGAGGATCTCTTAAGGCTGGAGTTCAAGACCAGCCTGGGCAACATAGTGAGATCCGTGTCTCTACAAAAAATTTAAAAATTAGCTTGGCATGGTGGCACACACCTGTAGTCCCAGGTACTTGGAAGGCTAAGACAGGAGGATCACTTGAGTTTAGGACTGTAGTGAGCTTTAAGATTGTGCCACTGCCCCATAGCCTGGGCAATAGACTGAGATCCTGCTTCTAAAAAAAAAATTTCGTTATGGAAGAATTCATGAAAAATGATAGCATATATATATATATATACATAAAGTATATAACTTGCAAAAATATATATGATTTATAAACACATACATTCATAGTATAAATATATGCAAATAAGGAAATTCAAGATCATGATTACATCTGGGGGACACAGATATTCAATTACAGAGGAGAACACATGGGCTTCAATGCATTGGGTAATGTTTTACTCTCAAAATGGGTATTTATATTTCATGATGTTCATCGTTGTTTGCGAATTATTCTAGGTGTGTATTATATATTGTAAAATAGATGTTTTAAAACTACCCCTTGGTCAACATAAGAAGCTCACCAGGCCCTGGCTCTGATCCTAACTCTGGAGCACATTCTTTCATGGTTTGTTACCTGGATTCTCTCTCTGAAGCTTCTTAAGAATGATGACTCCTTGGGTAATTCACTTGATTTCTGTGATTGAGCATCATCCCATGATACTGTCCCTTAGCTTCCCCCCAGATCTATGAACCACAATCTACCTGGTCAAACATTGAAATCAGGTAGATATGTCTATAAAGTTTTATGAAGGATAGGGTTTAACAATATTACATGAATATAAAAATGACATTTGGATTATTTGGTATAAAAATCACACAGGAAACATTGTCGACATTGCCACAGAGGTAATGAAATTTCTTTGTCAATCATACTTTTTGACTGTAGCTGCCCTAAGACATTTTGTCATCCACTGACAATTGTTATTTTATTTTATTATTATTATTGTTTTAAATCTTATATATATATATATATATATATATATATATATAATATTGCATTTTAGATTCTGGGGTACATGTAAATAACATGCAGGATTCTTGCATAGGTACATACATGGCAATGTGGTTTGCTACCTCCATCCCCATCACCTATGTTATCTTATTTTAATTCTCTTTAAAAGGTGGTTTATAATCAGCTAAAGGACTCTAACAACCTACATTCTTGAATGCAGATTTCTCATAACATTGGGGATATGACATTAGAATAAAGAAAAAAACTTTCAGGACTCTCATGGAAAGCTGAAGTGTTCATAAATATCAAGTGGTACAGGAGTTAACTGCATGGATTGAACTAATAGAAAACCGAAGTGATCTTTTTGACTTGTTGCTTAAAACGTAGCTCATCCTTTGTTTTGTTTTTCAGCATCAAGTAAATTTTTCTTTTGAGCTATTTACAGCTTTTAACAATTGAGTAAAGTATACTCTTGGGAACAAAATTTGAAGCATATTTGTTTCTTTCTACTTGACTTCTCCAGAATTGGAACCTGTTTGTGAGTATTTTAACTTATGGCAACATAGTTATTTGCATAACTGCAATAAGAATCTGTTTTCTTTTGCAACCGGACACAATTGGAAAAGCTCATTATTTTACCAAGGCTTTGACTGGAATGGTGTGTTTTCCTTTAAGGAATAAAATTTGCCTTATAGAGCCAATAGAAGTCCCTTGGGAAAACTGGTCTCATACCTTGTCTACACAGTCCCTGTACAGGGCTTCTGACCTGTGGTAAGTAAAGAATGTCATTTTCTAATAGGTCCAGGAGCTGCAAGTTATCTTGGGACCTCAAGAGGAGAAGAATTGGTTGGGCATGGTGGCTCACGCCTGTAATCCCAGCACTTTGGGAGCTGAGGTGGGCAGATCACGAGGTCAGGAGTTCGAAACCAGCCTGGCCTATATAGTGAAACCCTATCTCTGCTAAAAATACAAAAAATTAGCTGGCATAGTGGCGGGCACCTGTAATTCCAGCTACTCAGGAGGCTGAGGCAGGAGAATAGCTTGAACCCAGGAGGCAGAGGTTGCAGCAAGCCAAGATAGTCCATTGCACTCCAGCCTGGGTGACAAGAGTGAAACTCCATCTCAAAAAAAAAAAAAAAAAAAAAAGAGAAGAATTTACTCAACTCACAGGTAATTCAGGACATAAACCCATGGCTGGACTTGGCTTTAAAAAGGTCATATTTGAGATTCCTTATGGAACAGAGTTCCATCAAAGCCAATTTAAAAAGGCCATGTGAAAAATAGTTATTCTTCCTGCATTTTATACAAATAATCAGGCCAAGTATAAGCCTAAAGCTTATTTTGCAAGAAAATCGGTCTTACCATGATTTGTCTTTAATACAAATGGAAAACTGGAGAGAGAAAAATTATGTTTCAAGAAGTATGGTACACCTGTTATTAAATTCTAGTCTCATCAGTTGTCTTTTTGAGTTTTTTTCCTGCAATTTAGACTAGTCCTGTTTATTCCTGTGAACCAACTGGTGATATCAGACTGCAGCTCAAAAGAGATGAAAGGGATGTGTAATGTAAAAATATGGATCAATATTCTAATTCTGGGCAAATACTGGAATTGGCTAGTGACTCCATAACAGATTGTTTCCAACAGTTGCCCAGTTCATGGAAAGCCTTCCAATTTAGTTGACTTGAGATAATTTTGCTTATTTTGCTGTTGTGGAATATATTGCTGTTGTACTCTTTGTGTGGTAATGCAAAATAAGTTTACTGAAAATTTTCTTAAACTGAACACTTACTAATCTTCCAGATATCACCTTTCATCAGAACTCAAGAGTTATAAATGGACCTTACTGTGCTATTTTCAGACTGAACTCCTCTGTACCCTGAATACAAGAGACCCTAATAGTTAGGGAGGAATATCATTACCCCTGTTCTGGGCTGCATTCCCAGACTTATTCTAAGTCACAGGATGAGATAGGAGGTTGGCACAAGATACAGGTCATAAAGACCTTGTTGATAAAACAGGTTGCAGTAAAGAAACTTGCCAAAACCCACCAAAACTTAAGATGGTGACGGGAGTGACCTCTGGTCATCCTCACTGCTGCACTCCCACCAGCACCATGACAATTTACAGATGCCAGGGCAAAGTTGGGAAGTTAACCTGTATGGTCTAAAAAGGGGAGGTGTGAATAATCCACCCCTTGTTTAGCACATAAACAAGAAATAACGTAAAAATGGGCAACCAATAGCCCTCGGGGCTGCTCTGCATATGGAGTAGCCATTCTTTTATTCCTTTATTTTCTTAATAAACTTGCTTTCACTTTACTCTATGGACTTACCCCGAATTCTTTCTTGTGTGAGATCCAAGAACTCTCTCTTGGGGTTTGGATCAGGACCCCTTTCCAGTAACAGGTGGCTAAGGAGATCAGAAGTAGGCAAAACTCTATCAAGAAAATCAGGATGTTTTCTCCAGAAGGCAGCACTAGACTATTATTATCAATTTAGTAAGATGGAATGCAGTTAATGACTGTGTTATCATTAACTGCATTCCATCTTACTAAATTGATAATAATAGTCTAGAAGTGAACCTTCTTCTAGGGTGAAGAAAAAGAGACAGTGAACCAAGGTATAGACAAGGAAGATCTAAGGGGCTAGGTGATGACAGTGCTCATCCAGACTCCAACTAGGGAAAGGGAATGGAAATGAAAATAATTTTTTATTCCCTTTAGTGCATGTTCCATGCTAGGTGAGGGACCCTCATTCTGGGAAATTTTCATGCCATGAATCACTGAAATCATACAGCTAATTTCCCTTGCTCAACCTCACTTCCTCCCAGACATTTTTGATTATAAGTTGGCTTCCTATAGAGCTCTCCCTTCAGGAGTGAATGTTCTGGTCCTGTCTATGGAGTTCTCCATATTTGGCTTAGTTTGAACCCAAGTTCTGTTTGCTGTGTGCTAACCACATCACATTTCTGACCCTTTGCACTGAAGACCAGCATCTGGGCCGCGATGACTTCACCTGAGGATATATATCACCATTTCACGTCTCTTTTCAGCTAGTTCATAGCCTCATCTGGAGAATCCCTTACCCATTACACATTTTAATCAAGTAGAAAAAAATGAGTAATTGATCCTCATTCTTTTAATTAAATGTGGCTAGTAAACACTAGTCAGATTAGGAGGGTGAAATTCATTTTTCTTTTACTCTTCAATTCCTAACTTAAACAGATCTCTCTCTTTAAATATAGATGTAGATTTTTCCCTCTGTGGCCAGTAACCTTGTTGAACTGTGCTAAGC
This sequence comes from Plecturocebus donacophilus, assembly GCA_004027715.1. Taxonomy (NCBI): domain Eukaryota; kingdom Metazoa; phylum Chordata; class Mammalia; order Primates; family Pitheciidae; genus Plecturocebus; species Plecturocebus donacophilus. Next base: position 25,287 of record PVKP010008898.1, on the reverse strand, counting down.
TATTTAAAAATATGACAAGATGCTTTGTATGTCATTCTGTTGCCTTTTAGCACAGATAACTTTGGACAAGTCATTAACTTCTGATTATCAAAAAAGATGTAATAAAAAATTTTCATAGCATCACAAATGAACATAAGTTTAAAAAACATCTGTTTTGAGTAACACAAAATAAAAAATAATGGGGGCTGATATTTGAATCAAAGGAAAGGGTTTATCTGAATATATCTCATCACTGTATACTTGAAATGCAGCTTTAAAAATAAAATGTTTTTGAGAGTGCTCTTAGGATGAAATTAATGGAAATAAAATTTCTTGTTTGCCTGTCACCATGTGACAACACGAATCAGATGAATTTTCAGCACACTTACAAAGATGTTTAGGATTCTTACAATACAAGCTAAATCATATGTGCAAAATTCCCTTGAGGGTGCCTTTCAAATAGAGGAGTGGTTATCCTGCAGGACAGCTGTGATTGGATTACCACAAGCACAATAGTCTACATGAGTGTCAGAAGGTGAGAACTGCCATGCTGTGGATAGAGAAAAAAGTAGTAATTTTACAATGAACCCCAAACTGAATGCTTCAAGGACAGATGCTATGGAACTGCAGTCATTTCTTTGCAACAGAGCAGTTCCTTGTCACATGGGCAATTCTGTGTGGTATATCACATGAGAGTGCCATAGTCAAGCTTTTTTTTTAAAAATTTCCTAGTGATATTGATTCTCCAAACAACAACAGAAAGGTTAACAGTACCATCAGCTTCAGACCAATGTTTCAAGAGCAGTATCCTCAGAATGCTCCAAATAATAACCACTAACACTTATTCAACTAACCCTTATGACTTCCTAATGAAACAAATTGCTATCATTCCTATTTTTTATAGATGAGAAAACTGAGGAACAGAGATGTTAAGTAACTTGCCCAAGGTCAACTGGTTAGTAAGTGATTCAGAACAATTTGGTTTCAGAGACCCTGCTTGTAACCACTACATTTGAGGCCACACAGTGCCTTCATGGAGAAACTGTATCCCATAAGATGTTATTAGATATTCTATGGAATTGTTAACAGTGCTGTCCATTTTCGTACTGCTATGAAGAAATACCTGAGACTGGGTAATTTATAAAGAAAAAGAGGTTTAATGGACTCACATTTCCACATGGCTGGGGAGGCCTCACAATCATGGTGGAAGGCAAAAAAGGAGCAAAGGCACGTCTTACATAGTGGCAGACAAAAGAGCAAGTGCAGGGGAATTCCCCTTTATAAAACTGTCAGATCTCATGAGACTTATTCACTATCACGAGAACAGCATGGGAAGGCCCGTCCCCATGATTCAATTACCTCCCACCAGCTCCGTCCTACAACACATGGGGATTATGGGAGCTAAAATTCAAAATGAGATTTGGGTGGGGACACAGCCAAACCATATTGAGTGATGTAGTTCAACAAAAATTTGGATATGTAGAGTTAAATCAAATTAAAATTTTTTTCTATAGAACTTCTCAGAGTCTATAATACTGTAATGTCCACTGTGAATTTTCACAAAACTCTCAGTTTGGAAAAAGATATTAGGTTGGTTATTTTCTTGACATTGTGTATTTTGATATTTTTTTAGAGAAGACTACTTCTATCTTTTAAAATGCTGGCTAGGAGAATGGCTTAATAAAAATTTCAAAAGAGAAAGATTTGGAAAAGAAATTATAAGATACATTTACATTATAGTAAATTTTGCAATATATAGAAATTTTGCAGTAGTCTAAAGTTACAGAGATATCAATGTTCGATTTTAAAATGAGGCATTTAAAAGTATATTGACATGGAAAATATTTAAGTTATATTGTTAGCTGAAAATAATAAGATAATCATGCTTTTTAATGCAATTGCATTTAAAACAATGCAATATATATGCATGTATATAATAAATATAAATGCATAATAAAAGGTACAAAATAATACATACTGATCTTGAATCAGGTTGCATATGAAGATCAGAGTTGGATTGTTAGGGGGTCAGAGAAGGTATGAAAAGAGACTTATTTCCATATTATTACTTTGGATGTATTCATATAACCATATGTTATTTTTATGTCTTTAAAAAATTTCAAAAACCAATAAGGTGTGGTGACTGACTAGAGGAAGAAGCCAAAGGAAGAGGCCAAAAATAATGTTAAGAATTGAATCCTAGAAGAATACAGGTGACATTGTCAGCAATAGAAAAGCTGGAGAATGTGCTGGCTTTTATGGGAAATAGTGGATTTGGTTTTCAAATATGCTGTGAATTAGGTGACACCACTGTAGTTCATCAGCATCATAGTTTTGTGTCTCCATTCTGGCTCTTCTATACACAATTCTAAAATACAAATTTGATAATTATTGCTCTTATATTGAATACCCTTTGATGTCTTCCCTTTGCTCTTTAAGAGTTCAAGTTGCTTAATATGGTTTACAAATCCCTTCGTGATTTGGCCCTTGCCTATCTCTCACTCACGTATCTTTCCTCTAATCATACTCAGAATTTCATTCCTCTAAAAATGCCATAATCTTCCTCACCTTCAGATCTTCCTATTTGTAAGACTCTGCCTGAAATACTTCCCTCCTTTCTCCATCTCCTAATTCCTAAGTGTCCACAGAGATCTGCTTAAATGGTTGACTCCTAGTCTAGCTTAGCTATCTATGATAAACTGCACAATGGCTCTCAGAGGTGTCCATGTCCTTATCTCCAGAACCTGTTAATATGTTACCTCATATGGCAAAACTTTGCAGATGGGATTACGTGAAAGATCTTGAGATGAAGAGATTAGCCTGGGTTACATGAGTTAGCCCACTGTAATCACAATGGTCCTTACAAGAGGGAGGTAGTAGAGTTAAAGTCAGAAAAGGAGGTGTGATGAGACAAGCAGAGACTGAGGTGATGGGCTTTGAAGTTGGAGGAACAACCACAAGTCAAGGAATGCAGAGGGACTCTAGAAGCTGGAAAAGACAAGGAAACAGATTTTCCTGCAGGCTCCAGAAGAAAGGCAACTCTGCTAACACCATGATTTTAGTCTCTCAACACTCATTTTGGACTTTTAAACTTCAGAACTGTAAGATAATACATTTGTCTTGTTTTAAGACAATACATTTGTGGTGATTTGTTAACAGCAAGAAATGGAAACTCATAGTATCTATCCAATACATTTTCATACTTCTCTTACAGTAACACTGTATCAGTTGGAATAGGCTAACACAGTGGTATTCAAAGTGTGGGTTGCAGACCAGTGCAGGTCTGTCAACTTACTGGTTTGCAATTATATAAGTATAGAAATTGAGAATAACATTTAGAAATTTTTACAGCAATTTGACAGAGTAATTTTAAATCTGTTGAATCTAATGACAATTTATACTTGAATGTTTATGTATTTCACGTCTCTTTTGTCTGTTAATTTATTTAAATTGTATTTTACAAAAATATTAGTCTCTCCAGGTTGAAAATCAAAGTAACAAACAACCTGATCCTTCATCACAGATATTTTGAGCAATACTGGGCTAGATTATGTTGTGACACAAATAACTTGCAAATTGCAACAGCTTGTTACAGCACAGGTTTATTTCATATTTCTTGGTCATGCTATAAATCCCTCAAAAAGTCAGTCTGTTTAGGTAGCTACCATTTTGAACATTGCCAGTTGCCACACCAGAGGAAAGAGAAGTTCTGAAAGGCCTCATACAAGGAATTAAATGTCTTGGCCTGGAAGTTAAAAACATTATTTCTTCTTACAACTCCTTAAACAGAAGCGGTGGTCACTTAGCCCTACCCAATTACAAGGGGGCCAGGAAATGCTGTCCTACCATCTACCCACAAGAGGAAGAAATCAGAAATATTTGGTGAGTAATGCTAGGGACTATGCCAAGCACTCATCATGCTGATTTAAAATGTTGATTTTGGTTTTCCCTGCTAATGTCTAAGCTCTGTAGGATATTTTGTTTTGTTTTGATCAGCCCTGTATTCTCAATACTTCACAGCTCTTGGCAGCACAGTAGGTATTCAAAAATATTTGCCAAAGGAATAAGTTAATGAATTAAATGCAAAATAAAACATTTGACAATGTAAACACAAAATCCCAATTTTGGCTTTGAGAACATAAAGGAAAAAACAGGTAATTCTAGGTTGTAAAGACAGCAAATGTGAAAAGTCATATGAACACACTATTAGTCTAGCAGAAATAGTGACTAACTCCAGGTCTGGGGTCTGGGTTAATATCGGAAAGCTAAGAGAAAGGGGGATGTCAGTGTGGGAGGAATTTGGTATCCAAATAAAGAATATGGACTTTATCCAGTGTTTTTCAAACTGTATCTTCAGGAATGTTTTCTTAGGAAACACAGCAAAAGAAGCTGAGTGGCCAAGCCTGTGGTGCCGACCCCTGCTTCAAACAGAGCAGCTCGGTTTTCATCTGTTCTATAAGTTGGATTTCCTGGTAGGATTTTATTTGAAGAAAGAATTCCATGACCGTAAGAAGCCTGAAAACTGTTCTCATGCCATCAAGCTGTTGAATGCTTTAAAGCCAAGAAACAGCACAATCATATTTGAATTTTAGATTTGTTTTTTGAAAGACCAGCACTCAGTGATTGGATGAAAGAGAGGGGAAAGGTCAGGTCGACAAAATGAGGAGGCTTTTGCAGAAGTCCCAGGGAGAGAATAGGAACTAAAGTTGTGGTAGTGGAAAGGGAAATAAGAGTCACTTTTGAGATTTTTTTAGAATAATCTCAATAAGATCCAGTGACCTCCTAGATGTGGGTGGTATGGAAGAGAGAAGAGAGCGACTCTGAGGTTTCCAGCATGGTGAACTGCAAAGGTTCTTAAATTTTAGTGTGCATAACAATGCCTAAGTGGATTGTTAAAAATAGATTTCTGGGGGGGTCTATCTCCAGAGAGCCTGATTCAGTAACACTGGGGCAAAGCCTAGATGTTGATGATAATAATGTTCACAGTTATGGAGAGTACAAGACAAAATACGTTGAAAGAGAAAAAAAAATAATTAATTGCAATTTAGATATGTTGAGGTCCAGGTACTTATGATGCAATAACAAAGGTAGTTATGATGCAACAACAAAGACCTGTCCAGAAGGGCATTTAGAATAGGAAACTTCCAATAAACTGTTTAGAGTTTATCAGATATCTATACTAGAGGTATTTAATTAGGAATCATTGCTGCGTAAATGGTAGATGGTGGCTAATGCCATGCAAGCAAGTGAGATTGCCAGGAAGAGATGCAAAAGGGGCAAAGATAGAATCATGAGGAGCAACAATATTTAAAGAATGGACAGAGCATGTTAGGCCAGGTCTCATTAACACAGGCCTCCATAACAACTGTTTCAGCACTGACTGAGTGGTGAAGTTAAATAATAAAAAGTGATAGAGCCAGTACCCTTATTTAAAGGCTGGAAGGTAACAAAAGCCCACCAAGAGTTTTGTCCAGGCCTTTCCTGGGCCTTGAAGTATGGCAAGATCACAGGAATTCTTAACAGGATCCATTTAGGATAAAACAAGCTTTATTGGGGGCCTGAAGAAACTCACCAGACTCCACAAATCAGTTTACTGGGGGTCTGAAGGAAATCCCCAAACCTCTATGACTTAGCAGGAGACAAGATAAGGATAATTACCCCTGGCACCTGGACCCATTTAGATTAAGTATATTTACTGAGGCTCCAGAGGAAGGTCTTCAGGACTCAGATCTTAGTTATAGATTAAAAGAAGTTAATCACTTATGTCTTTAGACGAATGCACACTTACACCTAGACATATAGCGTAGAAGGTATGTAAACTCTTTGTCAAAAATATCTCCAGACCAACTCAAAATTACAGAGTCAAAAAACTTTGTAATTTTGAGTTGGTCTGGAGATATTTTTCAGGCCTTCTTCTTGTGCTTGGTTACAGAAATAAACTTCCTTATTTCCCAGCTTATCTGAATCTCATTACTGGGCCATGAGAATAAGCAGCCTGATCCTTGCTTTGGTCTGGGAACAAGAGGAATCAATGAGATAATGAAAGAGACTGAAGAGGGATGATTAATAGAATAGAGGGAGCAGTTAAGTCCAATGAACTGGGAGTCAGGTATATCACACAGAGTCAATGATGTAGGCCATTGCCAAGTTCGGATTTCAACTAACCAATCAAGTAAACTGTTAACACCTCCAGCTACAATAAGTATCACACTAAATCCAGAATCTCTGAAAAATGCACCATATCAATACATTCAGTCTAATCCAGTGTTATGTTACATCTTCCTTGGCCAAACATTTTAGGTTTCCAATAATGTAAATTAGTACATCCTGGAATTATTTTGGTGTTTAATCTAATTCCATCCAGGTCAGACTTTGTACTTGTTCCCCTGGAGCATGCGGAAAGCTGACCACTGTTTTGGGCCTTGTAGCAATGGGGATTGGTTGGAAGGAGGAGGTGGGTTTTGAGAATGGGCAACCTCTCTATAAAAAAAAAAAAAAAAAAAAAGGCTGAAAAATCAACCATTAGTTAGGAGATCTAAAGTTGTCATAAACTAAGACATAAGGAAAAAATAGTTCAAGATGGATGTCTGAGAGGATGCTCTACAATAGAGGCTTGTGGTGCAGGAGACCACCTGAAGCCTGGAGAATTTTGAAGTCATGCATATTCAGGCATTAACATAGCGTAGATCATTTTCGCAGGATTCAAAGTGAGTTAGTGTTGGAAAATAAGCAGAAATGCCTTCGTACACATGAAATACATAGTCAGACAGCTCTTGAAAGTTTAGTGCTGTGAACAAACACCTTAAACGTAAGTAGCTTCAAGGCGAGTGTAAGATACCTGTAAGTTTGGTGAACCACCATCCAATCCCAATTAACCAAGCTCTTTATGTGGATTGCAGATTACTCTTAGGGAATCTTCCTTCCAAGATCATAGAGACATGAACTAACTGAAAAGGCATGGAGGTCTTTCGTGGACACCCACCCATGCTATTACCCAAGAGAGTAGCTTGAAGTTCTAGGGAGATGTATCTTTAAAATAAACCTGAAGTTGACCCTCATCTGCCCAGATCTCTCCTAGAGGAGGATTTATACATAAATATAACCAGCTTTCTGCCCTTCATACTTGGTTAGGATTCCTATCAGTCTGATTGATAATGTCATCTCTGCCACATGTTGCAAGGAGCTGTGGAGAGTAAGATGAATGATATTTCTGCTCCTGAAAGGTAACTTTCCCCCATGGTCTGTATTAGAGGTTGGCAAACTTTTTCTATTAAGGAACAATTAGTAAATATTTTAGACTTTTTGGGTCAAGAGCCAAAAGCATAGCTATTTTGTGGATAATTATGTATCAATCAAGAAAATAAATGTCCACAAATATTTTACTTATGACATTAAAAATATAACAATAATAATTGAGTACAGTTACTTTGTATCATAGATCTAGTAAAGAGAAGAATGGAATTTTAGGACATCTAGTATTTAACTTAAAGCGAATATTCCTATTATTAAAATTAATGATAGTAGGTCTAGCCCATTTCAGATCCACTGAATTTGAATTTAAATTTTAACAAGGTCCCCCTTTGAACCTTAAAATTCAAAGCTATGCCGGTCTAGAGTTCCTTAATACATTTTTGGCTTACATTTTTATCACTTTAGAGAAGATAGTGAAAGCTGTGCATCCTAGAAAAAGTTCACAAATCATTTGAAGTTCATCTAGACTCCTACAAAGTCTGTGGCTTTGAGGATAAGACCCCAGGGATTCTGTTGACACAACCGCCCAAGATGAAAGTGTTCTGAAATTTGATTGCAGTGATGGTTAAACACTCTGTGAATAGACTAAAAAAACCTCCATTGAATTGTACATTTCAAATGGGTGAATTGTATCATATGTACATTATATCTCATAAAAGTTGCTTTTCAAAAAGATAGAATCTCCGAGTTTGTGTTCATTGGATTTTTTTAAAACTTCCTGTGGGGTTCCAATGGATACCTCAAGTGGAGAATTGCAGAGCCAGGTTTTGGAGTCAGGAAGCTCTGAGTTCAAATCCCAGCTTTGCCACTTACTATGTTAAAGAAACTAAGTTACTTAACCTCTCTAAACCTCAGTTTCTTTTTGTGCAGAGTGGAGACAATAATAGTACTAACTTCATGGGGTTTTGAGGAGGATCAAAAGGAACTTCTAATGCAGAATTCTTGGAAGATTCCTTGCCACATGCACTTTTTCATGTGAAATGGTGGGATTCCTCAGATATAAAATGCAAAGCCAAAAAATAATCATATGCTTCACATTATTCAAGTGATAATTATTCACACATGTCCTGTTATCCATGTTGTACTATATTTTCCACTTAAATATATATTTCCTGCTTTATTATTATACCTGCTTTAATGCTTTTTCCTTATGGCTCATGGTATAATGATAGTGAACACTCAGCACTTATATACAAATTTCAGGCCCTGTTATGAATTCTTGGTTTATATATATGAACAGTTCAATCTTTACATTCTGAAAGGAAAATAAATCTCTGGACCCCAAAATCATTAAACCAAGGGGAAAAGTCAAGCAGGGAACTGCATTGGGCAAACCTGCCTCCCATTCTATTCCTAAATAAGATACCTACAAAATAAAAAAGCTACATACCTCCCTCACAATTTTCTCATAGGGAAATTTCTTGTGGACAAAGGACAGGGAGAACTCAAAGACATTTCTCTGTCACAGGAGACAAATGCATACCTGATTGCTTCCTTTGCCCTATTTTTTCACTAAGCCAGACCAAGACATAAGTGACTAATTCCTGTAAATTGTACTTATCAAAATCTCAAAAGAATGCAACCATTTGTCTCTTATCTGCCTATGAACTGGAAACCCCATCCCTGCTTAGAGTTGTCCCGCCTTTCTGGACTGAACTGATGTTCATCTTACCTATAGTGATTGATGTCTCATGACTCCCTAAAATGTATAAAACCAAGCTGTATCCCAATCACCTTGGGCACATGTCATCAGAACCTCCTGAGGTTGTGTCAGAGGCACATCCTTAACTTTGGCAAAATAAACTTTGTAAATTGATTGAGACCTGTCTCAGATACCTTTTGGTTTACAACATCGATCCTTTGATTTAGAAACTTTCATTATTCCCGTATTACAGATAGGAAAACCAAGGCAGAGGGAGGTTAAATAACTTGTCCAATGTCACACAGCTTGTAATTGGTGAAGCTGGATTCTAACTAAGTGGTCTGACTCTATTGACTGTGTTCTTGACCACGATACTATACTGTAGAATTAAATATGTGTATATATAATATATATGTACACACAGAACAATTTTATATATAACATAATATACAACTTAACACATAGGTGTGTGTGTGTGTTAATTTTGTATTGGTCAATCTTATACCAATGCCCAGCACTCCTGCTTTGGAGGGTACACATTTGTATATACAGAAAGAGTTTTATTATATGGCAGTGTAGACAGGATGTAGAATATGACATCAGAGAAGATTACCCTGACTATAGAAAGAAATAAAAGCTGTAGCAGTGGTCAGAGTGTGGAGAGGATAGAGAGGGAAATGAGATTAGGGAGGGCCTGCTGCTACCCGGCTCCTATGAGCAGGAACAGGTGGAGCTAAGCTAGGAGAGGAGGAACTTGTGGTGATTGAGGGCCTAGAGGGACTGAGGGGGCCAGTAGATATAGGGGCCTCAAGTAATGATGAAGGGCCCAAAGAATGCAGGGCCTCCTTAAGAAAAGATCATGGAGAGGAAACCAACCAGTGAGATGCTGGAGACGGGGTGAGATCAGTGACAGCTTCACAGATACCAGCATAGATTGGGTGAGCCTGAGAATCAAGGAGAGAGGTAAAAACTGGTGCATCAGGAAAAAGTATCCCAGGAAGATGCCTTTAAAAGTTACTTAAGCTGACCAAAGTGACTCTGGTACAGAGCAGGAACTCTGGTTTAAATCTTGGCTCTAAAATTTCTGAGAAACATGACTGAACCTCTGTATGCCTTGGTTACATAGAAAACACTTGAATAGTTCTTGAGTCCTGGTAAATCTTCAGAAAGTGTGAGCCTTTGCCATTATTATTAGGACAGTACTGAGCCTTTATTTCATGTTTGCTGACCCATGTTAAATATTTTTCCCAGTATAAGCAGTGAAAGATTATCACTAGATGTTATTCTCATTGTTCAGGAATCTACTCTGTAGGTTTGAGTTGAACCAATATTTAATTATATCCTATTGTGCTTAAGTATAAAGCCAGACATATGACTATTATTCACAAGAACAATAAGAGTTAGATGGAAATTCACTTGAAAGAAAATCAATAGCTCTTTGGTTGTTGTGCATAACTGAGTTAGAAATAACCTTCCTGTGTTTGGAGCTCAAACTCTAACAGTCAACAAAAGTAATTAGATGGCAGCTGTGAGTAGTTCAAAGCAAGTTAAATTCTTCCCTCTTGAACATTGCTAATGCAAACAGAATATCCCAATTTACTTTTTTTCATATTACTGTCTGGACTTCCTTGTAGTTAAGATCAATAGTATTCTCCCTGTGCTGGTCTCTCAATTAGTGGGAGTTATTCTTCATCACAAGATGGTTTTTAGTACACGTTTAGTTCTAGTCAAAATATGCAACTTAAAAATTATGTTCGTTTGTGGCCACAGACATCTTAGGATATACCATTATCTGTTGAAAGTTGATAAACATGCCTATTTTGCAATAGGCTCTTACTGCTTTGTTTGAAAACTGATCTTTGATATAATGTCACTTGACAATGAAATCAATTTCAAAAATTTTAATCGTATACTGATTTTAATGTAACTTCACACCAGGGAGTGAAGGCTATTGTTGCACGTAAATAGCTCTTAGGGGGATATGTTAATGGATTTGTCTATACTCTGCTACTTGTATTAAGTGAATATGTTTGATATGATCACTCTTGTTCTGTGTTCACCAAGTGGGCTGTTGCTGAACTTTCATTTTTATAATCCAGATAAAAGTATATTTGGATTTAAAGTTTATATTTGGAGAACATCATTATCTGATGTTTACTTTCCAAGTTTGATTTCTCTATTGCACACCCCCACCTCCCACCCCATCTCAACTAAATTTTTTGGTAAAGTCTACCATTTCCATTCTTAGTAAACATTGTCAATGCTAAATGGTTGTTTAAATTATATTATTTGGTCTTGAGGATTTTACTTGCTTTAGAATGATGTGTATCTTAGAGCTTTCTTGTATTCATTTTCTTGGTTTCCCTCCAAGTCCTGATACTCTGTTGGAAATATTTTTTGACTGCACAACACCAAAATGAAAATGCTACTGCAGCCTATTTACATGAACCAGATGTATTCTTATTCATTTAAATGAATCAGACATGTTCTTATTGTAGGAACAGAGTGTTTCCTGGCATTCTGTTGGAAAGATTAAATCAAATTAGCCTGGCTAAGTCAACTGTTACACAAATTGGAAACTGCTAAATTAAACTTTTTAACAAGAGTTACAAATGGCACTGTGCCTTCTTGGAAATGAAAAAAGTTATTAAGTGCTCAGTGAAGGTAAATTTGATTTTAATATTCTTATTCAGTGAAGAAGAAAATGAAGTAAAAGCCTATTAAGTTATTTTTGTAGCTGATAATGCATAAAGAAAAGTTAAAAAAAACCAAACTGCACTAAACTACGGTGAGAGAACATTTAAATGAACAAGAAGTAGTTAAAATAGGAAATAGAAAACAAACCCAGCAACTTCAAAAATTGAACCTGAACTTTTGAAGTAGTTAGCAAGACAAGGATGGAAACTCACACATATCCCAGAAAATATCCCCATGAGTAGCAGCAGCAGTTAAGTACATGGGTAACAACATCAGTTAAGTACAGGTCAAAGCAGTATAATTACTCTCTAGGAAATAGAGAGCATCAGTATTTGAGGCGTTTGATGCTCAAATACAGAATAATGCATGAGAAAAATCAGACTCTCCTTGCACAGCATTACTGGACATTGGATTACTTAGTGTAAATCTTACGTAAGTAATTTTTATTGATTATGAAAAATTGTCACTTATTATCACTTCTCAAAAAAAAAAAAAAAACTGGAGATGCAACATGTAACAGCAGTCTAGGGCTCTAGAGCATGCCCTCTTCACCAGATTCTGGAACACAGAGTTTGCTGAGATGATAGCACTCGGTGGTTGAGAAAATTGGCTCTGGTGCTGGGCTGCTTGGAATTGAAACCTGGTCCAATTACCAATTAACCTCTATGATCCTAAGTTTATTCTTATGTACATGGTGGTGGTGATGATGTTGATGATGATGATGATATTTATCTCATGAGGTTCTTGTGAAGATTAAATGAGTTTAAAAATTTAAGGCACTTAGAACAACTCTTAGAATATTCTAAGTATTATTATTATTTTTCTTTCTAACATGAAACAATCAAACAAACTAATCTCCAAGTAAAAATACATACTCTGGGCAATAATCCTATACATTGTGAGGAATGGCATTACTAAGGCCCCTTGTCCTCTGAAATGCTATAAGCATATGCTTGTTAAAGAGAGGGATTTCTAGAATACAGAGGACAGTTGAGTTAGCTTTCTCAACATTTGGACATTTATTTGGATACTGACATTTTGATTCCATGATATACTGACATATTTCACAATACAAAAGGGCAAGCTAACATTTATCCTTCTTTAACAAAAATAAAATGTGTCTGAAAGACTGTTATCCCCATTTTTGTGCCCTGAATGGTCACTGAGAATGTTCATGCCTCCATCATTTGCTCAGTTCTGCCCCAGATGGCAAGATCATTTTTTTAAAAACCTGGATCATGAGGTGTTCATCTCAGTACAGGTGTCCAGTGTGTAGCTCTGTACTTGCATCCTGGCTGCACCTAATCCTCATCTGGTGGCTCAGTTTTAGTACTTGGCTCTCACCTCGTAACCACACTCAGCCTCATTGGCCCCCACCACCTCTTCCACATTTGCAGAGCACTTACTATATGCTAGGCACTGTTTTAAGTATTTTACCTCTACTAACCCTTCTAATCCTACAACACTCATATCAGGAGAAACTATTGTTATCCCCAATTAATAATGAGAAAACTCAGGAACAGGAAAGCCAGCTAAGTTTTCCCAATTTCATACAGCTGATAAGTAGCAGAGCTGAGATTCAAACTCAGGTCATCTGACTGCAGAGTCAACACTCTCAACCCCTGCACAATATTATTTTAATAGTTAAGATCTGGGGCTTTGGCCTCTGCTCCTGAGTTATTCTTCCAGCAACAATTCTTACTTTAATATCTATATAGTGCTTCATAGTTCAAAATGATTTCATCTCCATGACCATATTTGTTCTCGTGACTGGTGTATGAGATGAGTTTGAGGATACTGGCTCACAGAGAATGCACAGGAGGCAGTGAATGGTAGAATCAGAACTTAACCTGGCTCTTTGGCTATGTTCTTTTCACTACCCCCATGATTCTGGGGCTTAGAAAAAGAAGATATCCATGAAGTATGGACTTTCTAATGGAGATGGGGCCTGACCAATACCTTGAATTGTAGGTAGCTGTTAGACTGAGGGAAAAAAGGATGAGAAAATAGAGAATAAAAGAAAAAAAAAACAGAAAAGGGAGATGAGAGAGGATGGCTGCTAGATACATTATAATTAAAGAAATGAATGGATTTGGTAGTGGTTCAGATATTGAGAGCAAAGGAAAAGTTAGAAGCAAAATTGACTCCAAAGTTTCATATGTGAGAACCAGGAGATCATTAATGCCATTCGCAGAAACAGATGAAATAAAAGTGGAAGTGGTTTGACATAAAGGCTGTGAGTTTGGCTACAATCATGATGAATGTCGTGTGACCCTTGGACATACAAGTGGGAAAATGTTTAGCAGATGGAAAGATAAGATGTGGAAATGGATGTCTTGGAGGTGTCCTCTTAGAGGTGATATTTAAAACTAAGGGTTGATAAGACCTTACAGAGGGCTGGGCGTGGTGGCTCACGCTTGTAATCCCAGCACTTTGGGAGGCTGATGTGGGCAGGTCACGAGGTCAAGAGACCCAGACCATCCTGGCCAACATGGTGAAACGCCGTCTCTACTAAAAATACAAAAATTAGCTGGGTGTGGTGGCAGGCACCTGTAGTCCCAGCTACTCGAGAGGCTGAGGCAGGGGAATCACTTGAACCAGGGAGGCTGAGGTTGCAGTGAGCCAAGATTGAGCCACTGTATTCCAGCCTGGCAACAGAGTGAGACTCTGTCTGAAAAAAAAAAAAAAGGAGTTACAGAGAAAGAAAAAACATAATAGGTTATAGACACTAAAAAAATGCTAAACCTTTGAGGGAAACCCAAACTTAAGGAAGAGAAAAGAAGAAATAGGAAAAGAGGGAAAGTAGTAGGAAAGTAGTTGAATAAATAGTATGGAGTCATGGATAACAAGGAAAGAGAAAATTTAAGAAGTAGGAATTGATTAGGTGTGTCACATAGAGCCAAGGGAATGAATAAAATGAGTATTCGGAAAACTATTCCTTACAGCCCTTATCACAATTGTAATGAATTATTCGGGTAAATTAACATCCTTCCTAACTAGACTGGAGATACATAAAGGCTGACTTAAATGTTCCCTACTGTAACTTCAGTGCTCAGCAATGTCTGATGCACAGCTGTCACTAAATAAATATTTACTGAATGAATGAATAAATAAATGAATTCACTTGGATTTCCTAGCAGCATTACAGGTGACCCTTGGAAGTACAGTGTCAATAAGGTGATCAAGATTGAGTCTATGTCACAGGGGAATTTGAAAGAAAGATTTTAAAAGAGAAAGTGAGGCAGTAGGGCATGTTTTACCAATCACTTCTTAGAGAAATGTTTTTGTTAAAAGGAGAGACCAGATCAAGTGAATTTTCTGTCTTAGTACACTACTTATTTATTATATTTTTTTCCTCCAAGAGCTCCTTCCTATTTTAGATGATCTTCCAGAACTTAAGGTAGCCATTGCAGTTGCTAACTGTGCAAGTAATAGAAGCACCATCTGCTCTTTTGCTGTCTTCGGTAAAATCAGAAGTCCATGGGCTAGGCATGATGGAGGATGTAGAGAAACAGAGGTCAAAGGAAATAATGATACTCCCCACAGAAAGAGATAACCAGGAATGGAACTAGGATGGAGAGAAGTTCTGTGAAATCATGGAAAATGTGTGAATGTATATAGATGGGTAAGAGAGAAAGGATGAGAAAGCACAGACAAGATATGAATGTGCAAAAAGTATATTTACAAGTAGATTCTAAGCAGAATGTATTAAAGATGATTGGCTAAGTGCTTACATAGGCTGGCAAAATAGTCATAAATCATCATATAATAGAGCTTAAGTAAAACGAATTGCTCATTTCACATATTAAAGCTGCATTTCCTTTTCCTTCTCCTAACATACTAAATAATTATAAGGAAGTAGTTTCAATAAAAATCCAATAATTTTATTCAGTAAACCTATTAGAAGACTTTAACAAATCTGAATAAATAGAAGGATAACGTAGCTAATCCCCAAACTTAAAATAGCAAAGAATTTCAGGAAATCGTAAACACACAGAAAAAACATGATTCAACAACTAAAAGACCAGTAAGACATTTTCTCATATTTTCTCAGATATTAGTTGCCCACATGTAAATATGCACACATATGTGGGTATGTACGTACATATACCGAGGAATGCAAGGACCAATTTAAGGATTCCACTAGAGTCCAA
Organism: Plecturocebus donacophilus; assembly: GCA_004027715.1. Lineage (NCBI taxonomy): Eukaryota > Metazoa > Chordata > Mammalia > Primates > Pitheciidae > Plecturocebus > Plecturocebus donacophilus. Next base: position 9,564 of record PVKP010008898.1, on the reverse strand, counting down.
TCAAATGGTTTCATGCATTTAAGACATAGGGTATGAATTGTAACACTTTGTGTGTAAGCTGTTGTCCAAATAACATATAAGCAACTTATTATACAATGAAAAAATTAAATACTTAATTCCTGTGTTTAAAATACATTTTAAGGAGGCTAGTATTTAAGTCATATTGCTAAATGCATTATTACATGTAAACAATATTTTATACTATTTTGGATGTCATAAATAATAACTCCTATTTTCTCCAAGTATGTGCTTTTCTCCAAGCATATGCATATACTTGGAGAAAGCAGGAGTTATATATTAATAGTTGTAAAAATACATTTTTCATTTAAATGAGGAAGATAGCATTGGTAATTAAAACAATCTATATTAAAGAGAAAATTTTAAAACCCTGATGCATATTTTCAGAGTATATTCATATTCACAGTTAATATCTCATTTAATATCTTAGTTAATATCTACAAGGCTGTTACAATATCATATTCATGTTGAAATTATTCCAGGGTTTTCAGACTTTAGCAATCCTTTTACTGAATTTATATCCATACTGAATATCTGTCCATGTGAAAATGGAACCGAATATAAAAACAATTCAATAATTCCAAATGAAACATCAGAAATAAAAAAATGAAAGAAATTCAGAGCAAGAGGACCATCTATGTGATATGGAGATGTGAGAGGTTTATATAGACAGGTGTGAGAGATTTATAGCAAAACGATGCAACATTTCTGCTGTTAATTTGATTTTTCAATGTCACTAGAATGCATATTCGTTCCTGGAGGCACTCACTCTTCAGTAGAACCTAGTGCGATGCTTCACTTCATAGATCAATTCAAGTGTTAATAACAAAAAGATAATTATATTTCCCTCCTCAATCCATTAAACTCATAGCGACCAATGGCCAAAATACCCCTTCTGTACATATTTCTCCCATTCTTTTTTTATTGTAAAATCCAATATCAAATGGTAGAAGGAGTTGTTTTCTTCCTGACCAGCAAGTCTCACTATTCTCTCCACCCTGCAACACACACACAAAATCCAGAAATCCAGAAATCAGGTATCACACTGGAGATCCCTAAATACATTTGTCTTACCTTAATCTGAAGGTTAAATGTTTTTGTAGTCTTATTTTCTCTTAGACACAGCAACTATAAAATGTTGGACTATTTGACCCTTGTGAAGTGCTTGGAGCAGGAACTTGAAAAACCAGCCTTTCATATTCCCACAATCTATTTACACATTGAACACACCCAGTAGCACAGAGTAATGTTCATCTGTAGTAGACAGCTATTCCAAGAAGAAGGCAGTATCTTTAAAGCTGAGCTTTCAAAAAGGAATGCCTCTGTTATCACAGGGGAAAGGCAACAGGTTTCATCTAAAGCATATTTAAAAAGATTTTTGACATGAGATACTTCTTACACCAGTATTTCAAAGATGATTAACTCTTTTACTATTCTTCTATCCCTGAAAAAACTCTGTTCTCAAAAAACCTGGGGAAAAAATGTAATGGTAGCAATGAACACATATGTGCTCAGCACTGTTGGAAGGGCTTTACATATATCATCTCCAATAATTTTCCAAATTTATTAGGTATGTACTATTATTATCCCCATATTACAAATGAACAGACTAAGTAGTCTGCCCACAGTCACCCAGTTAGTAAGTGCTAGAGTCAAAAGCTAAATCTGGACACTCCATCACCATAATTCAGGTATCTAGTATAGCACTGTACTATGTATATATGACTTTTAGAAGACAAATGTGTAACAGTATGTGATTACTCAGCTGGACTTTATAGAATGAGTGGGGTTTTCTCAGTTCTTGTACTATACTGAATCTTTCGTTGAAGAAAGTGAAATTTTTGTTAAGATTACTTCCTCCAAGATGATTATACATTTATGTTACCATTGCCAGGTCCCTTTTAGCTGCAGCGGGGGACCCCAAAGGTGGGGTCCTGGAGAATGAAAAACATGAGTCTAGCTTAAATTTTACATTAATTATAACTATATAACACAGAGTAATGTTTATCTGTAGTAGACATTAATATAACATATTTTCTTATGTTAAAAAAATCATGCAAGATAAGTTAATACAACACCTTAAAAAGCTTTAGAGCTATATGTTTTGTTCTGTTTTTTCAGATTGGATGATTACTTTTTATCTGTCTTCAAGTTCACTTCACTCTAGCTATCTCCAAACTAATGTGAGCCCATCTAGTGTGTTATTAATTTCAGTAACTGTAATTTTTTAAGTTCTAAAATTTACATGTGGTTATTTTTATAGTTTTCCTTTCTCTGCTGAAATTCACTATGCACATTCATAAAGATTATATTTTCCTTTCATTCTTTGAACATATTTTATTTGTTCTTTGAACACATAATAATTGATTTAGTTTTTTTTCTATTAAGTTTAACAACTGGGCAGTTTGGGGTCTGTTTCTACTGATTTCTTTTTACAATGATAGGTGATATTTTCTTGTTTTTTTGCATGTTAATTTTTTATTGTATATTGGACAATGGGGATCATATGCTGTAAAGACTCTGAGTTCTGCTATCTCCCTCTGAAGAGTATTGATTTTTGTTCTATTAATATTTGGCTTTTCTATAGGATTGGTTTGGTTTCACTAACGTAGATATGGAGAAAGCCTAAGGTCCTTCCCAATCCTGATGAATTTGGGGAGATCAACCCAGAAATTCTGTCTCACCTGTAGGTCTTGTAAGGGCTGAATTTTAGAATTTTTTATTTGTAATTTTTATGGAAACATAATAGGTGTATATATTTATGGGTTACAGAGATATTTTGATACAGGCTTGCAATGTATAAAGATCACATCAGGGCAGGCAATTATCCTTTGTGTTACAAACAATACAATTGTACTTTCTTCATTATTTTAAAATGCACAAATTATTCTTTTTACTATAGTCACCCTGTTGTACTAAGAAATACTATGTCTTATTCATTCTTTCTATTTTTGTACCAATTAGTCTTCCCTACTTCCCCCCAGCATCTTACTACCCTTCCCAGCCTCTGGTAACTGTCTTTCTACTCTATCTCCGTGAGTTCAATTGTTTTAATTCTCAGCTCCCACAAGTAAATGAGAACATGCAAGTTTTTTCTTTCTGTGTATGGCTTATTTGACTTAACACAATGACCTTCAGTTCATCTGTGTTGTTGAAAATGACAGAATCTCGTTATTCTTTATAGCTTGGTAGCACTGCATTATGTATATGTACCACATTTTTAAAAATGCATTCATCTGTTGATGAACATTTATGTTGCTTCCAAATCTTGTCTATTGTTGATAGAGCTGCAATAAACATGGGAGTGCAGATATCTCTTGAATATTGCCTATATTTTGAGTATATACTTAGGAGTGGGATTACTGGATCATATGGTAGCTCTATTTTGAGTTTTTTGAGGAACCTCCAAAATGTTCTCCATGTGATTGTACTATTTAAATCTATGATCTCAAACTGTGAAACTACCAAAAGAAAACATTGGAGAAACTCTCTAGGACATTTGACTGGGCAAAGATTTCTTGAGTCATACCCCACAATTACAGGCAACCAAAGCAAACAGGGACAAACAGGAACATATCAAGTTAAAAAGCTCCTGAATAGCAAAGAAAACAATCAACGAAGTGAAGAGCCAACCTACAGAGCGGGAGAAAATATTTGCAAACTATTGATCTGACAGAGGATTAATAACCGGACTATATAAGGAGTTCAAATACCTCTATAGGAAAAAAATCTAATGATCTGATTTAAAAACTGGTAGAATATCTCAATAGACATTTCTCAAAAGAAGACATACAAATGGCAAACAAGCATACAAAAACGTGCTAAACGTCAGTGATTATCAGAGAAATGCAAATCAAAACTACAACCAGATGTCATCTCATGCCAGTTAAAATGGCTTATACCCAAAAGAAAAGCAATAGCAAATGCTGCTGAGGATTTGGAGAAAAGGGAACACTTGCACATTGTTGGTGTGAATATAAATTAGTACAACCACTCTAGAGAACAGTTTGAAGGTTCCTCAAATAAATCAAAATACAGCGACTGTATGATCGAACAATCCCACTGCTAGGTATATAACCAAAAGACAAGATTTGAAAGCAGCCTATATATCCATCAAAAGATGGATAAAGAAAATGTGGTACATATACACAGTGAACTACTACCAAGCCATAAAGAATGAGATCCTAATATTTGCAACAACATGGAAGGAACTGGAGGTCATTATATTAAGTGAAATAGGCCAGGCACAGAAAGACAAACTTCACATGTTCTCACTTATTTGAGGGAACTAAAAATTGAAATAATTGAACTCATGGAGACAGAGAGTAGAAGGATGTTTACCAGAGGCTAGGAAGGGTAATACAGTGCTGGAGGGGAAGTTGGGAGAGTTAACGGGTACAAAAAATAGAAAGAATGAGTAAGACATTAATTCTTTATATTATTTTCTATGCTAGCATTTGCTAGCACAACAGAGTGACTATAGTCAAAAATAATTTAATTGTACATTTTAATAAAATAACTAAGAGAGTATAAGTGGATTGTTTGTAACACAAAGGATAAATGCTTGAGGTCATGGATACCCCATTTACCCTGATGTGATGATTACATATTGAAGACCTATATCAAAATATCTCATATCGATACAGGAGGAAGGCAGGAAAGTGCTGTGTAGGGGAGGGTGTGGTCCCTGGGTAGGGCTCCATCCCTGGGCCTGTGACCACAGACCTAAGTAAGGATAGGCATTTTTGTTGTCCAAATGTTGCATTTCCCAAGACCATCTTGGCCTGCCACACCCCCATTCTGTGCTTATAAAAAACCCAAGATCCTCATAGGCAGAGACACAAACAGCTGGACGTCAAGAGGAGCATGCCAACAGAGCATACCGACAGGAACTGGCAGATGCTGGCAAGTTGGCAGGCCATTGACTGGCAGAACAATGAGGACTTTGGCTTGCATGGTAAGAGGAGAGCCCAGCCACTGAGTGGGTCTGGCTCTAGGGAAAAACCACCTTCCCACTCCATCTCCCTTTTGGCTTCCCTATATGCTGAGAGCTACTTCGACTCAGTAAAACTTGCACTCGTTCTCCAAGCCCATGTGTGATCTGATTCTTCCAGTACACCAAGGCAAGAAACCCTGGTATACAGAAAGCCCTCTGTCCTTGCAATAAGACAGGAAGTCTAATTGAGCTGACTAACACAAGCTACCTACAGACAGCTAAACTGAAAAAGTATACTGTAACACATGTCCACTGGGGCTTCATCTGTAAACATCCACCTTTAGACACTGCCCTGGGGTTAGAGCCCCACAACCTTCTGGTCTGCATGCTCACCGGAGGGGTTTGAGAGCAGAGCACCGAAGAAGCGAGCCACACCCCCATTGCACACCCTGTGAGGGGGACAAGGGAACTTTTCCCATTTCTATGTAACCCATAAATATACACACCTACTATGTACTCATAAAAATTTTCAAAAAATAGACTTTTGGGCAGGGGCTCATCACAACCACATTTAAGACGATGTTAGTGGACAGTCAGAATTTCCACAACACCTTAGCTGAGAAGTATTTGTGTTCAAAACACAGTTTAACACAGTGTCCAGTGGAAAAACACCTAGATTTGCAAACTCTAAGGACCTGTACTATAAAATCCACCCTTTTCTCCCAACCTGTCTGGCCTTCCCCAAATAAAACATAAGTGAAAGTTCTGGAGACTGAGTTGCTAAATGAGAGTGTTGTCAAGACTCACTATTAAGAGACCTCACGAGTTATTTTGGGTGCTGTCCTAGAAATTCAAGCGACCCCAACATCTTGGCATTGAACACATGAGCTTCTTTTTCCCAGAAGAAGACACACATTAAGAAAATGCCAAATGCAGATTCTATTTATTGCCCTTCCTTACATTTAAAATCTATTCTAAAATAGATTATTATTATTTAATAGATTATTAAAATTATTCTAAAATAATAGAATACAATAAATTCACTATTCCAGTGTTATACAAACTGTGATTTTAGAAACAGTGTATGCCTACAAACTTTTTATTACTGATTGGCTGCAACAGGTACAGGGATTGAATATCACCATTCAGGATCCTTTATAGAACTCTGGCTTTGCCACACATTTAAGTGAGTCAAGTCATCTTATTGGACAGGGTGTATACCAGTCTGGGTGTTGTTAAACTCCAGTGATGATTCAGTGGTGACCTGTACACTAGTCATGCACAATAGGACCACATATCATCTCTAAATTAAATAGAACATGAAAAATATAAAATACTGGCTTTATACCAAAAATAGTCTGAGGAGTGCTGCACTGCACTATACTATTCAAGAAGGAATCCTTCTGAACATTAGACTTGGAGATTTAAATTACAGTGAGAATAATGAACTCATCTATGGGAGCCAGGCACGTACTTCAAGGAGTGGGATGAGTCAGCAGTTGGATACAATAGGGAAGAATTAGTGTTATGGGATCTTTAGGGTAGTGTTTTTCTGGCCAGAAATCTCTGTGGCTGGTAGCAACTTTGAGTTTTGCTCAGGCCTGCAGGGCTCATTTTGTCCACTCAGCCTGGCAGGCTGTGCTTGGCTTATGCTACCAGCCTGGGTTCCACACCTGCCAAGGTGAGTCAGGTGTGGAACAGCAAGCAGTGTGTGAGTGAGCATGGGGTTCAGCCACTGCACACAGTCAGATATGCCAGCTGCTGCAGCAGGGTGGGTGGGCAGCTCCAGGTGCCAGAACAGGTGCCAGCTCTCTGTGAGATGTCGTTGGACCAGGCACATGACAAGCATCTTCCATATCTGGCAGTGGGGATCATGGTGGCACTCAGAATTTTGGAGATGCCGAGAACCGCAGGGTCCCAAAGAGGCAGTGACAGCCCTGGCTCAAGGAGTTCCCAGGTCTGGGCTCCCCAAAAAGCCAAAACTCTTCTCTACTCTTTGCCTACAACGTGGTGATCAAGGGGTATGTTTCAACCCAGTTTGTGTTAAAGTTCTTTAAGCCCCACCATTTGATGGGTCCCAAGTTCTTGTCCCGTGACCAGGAAGAATGAGGTACACAGACAAGTGAAGGGTAAGCAAGATGAAGAGGAGCTTTACTTAGCCATAGAACAGCTCAGTCTTCCACAGGGGCCAGCTCCTTTCTGCAGCAAGGGTGTCCTGATGATTGTTCAGCTCCTAGCAGAGAGGAGACCCTGGAGTGGGAAGCTCCTCTTGGTAGGCAGGTAATCCTGTCATCTTCCTGGCTCTCACCAGAGAGGGTGGTTAGCTCCTCTCTGCAGCTGGTGGTCACAACATTTGCTCAGTTCTGGCTGAGTCCTCTGGCTTTTATGGGCCTCAGAGGGGAGGAAGTACATGCTGAATGGTTCATGGGTGGCCATGGTAGGGCCCAGATAAAGCACTGCAAATTCCTACTCTGGTCTGTGGGACTGGCAGCCCAGTCCCCAGTCTTCAGGCCCTTTCTGGCCTGAAAGTGGGGCCTAACTGTGGACCTTCCACCCAGGAACCTGTCTGCCTCTTGCTACCATTTATGGCACACAGGCTGTCTGGGGAGGTTTGCAGGCCAGCACCAAGCTTCCTTCCTATGCTCGTCCGAGCTCAAAGTCTGGAGGGGGCTAAGGCAGCAGGGGACTGGTGTGTCAGCATTGCCCAAAGCATGTACACACCTGGCCTGGCTGTGACAGTGCTTGGGATCAGCCCTGACTTTGCTTTGAGATTTGAGTGGGCGCTGACCGCAGGGAGAAGGCAAGCAGTGGGAGCAGATATTTCTGAAAGAGGGTAGGGATGCCTGGGTCCATATCCGTGATTTAGGTGTCTACAGATGTGTCTGGGAGGGCAGGACTCCTGCCTGCTCCATGGAGAGGGAGGCCTGGGTCCACAACCACCACTTCGGCAGCTGCAGCTGTACCTGGGAGCTACTGCCACACCAGTTTGAAAGGGACAGGGCTCCCATTTGTCCCCAGCTCCCACCAGCTCCACAAAGTGTGCAACCATGGCCATGACTCCCTGCTGCAGCTGGCGTGATGGCAGCGGCCACTCCAGACGGGCCACCACTGCCATCATGAGGAATGTATAAAACTAGATATCTGTGGTAGCAGCTAATTATTTCCATTTCAGTATAGCCACATATATACCAGGACATTTTGATTTTCTAAGGAAAGCCAGAAATTGAGATTTTCAGGTGAAAGATGTAGATTTTTACATGTTGGCAACAAAATAATTTTCCTTAAGAACATAATGGTAGTCCTAATGATCCCATCTGCTATCCAGATTAGGTATGTGAGTTGCCACTTGGTAATCTTAACATTAGGAAAATGATGTAGTAGATGTTCATAGAAGTACCTTTCTTTCTAGAGTCCTATTTTGAGAGTAACAGAGGCACTCTCTAAGGAGTCAGGCCATCTGCCATAGGCTACATCATGTAGGATCCATCACATAAAGGGGACAGGAGAACTGGGCCTTCAAAATGCTTTGCTTCCCAAAAGATGCTCTAGGTGGGAGGCCAGCCTGATAATTAGGCTTTTGTGTTAAAACCAACACCAAGTTGCCTTTACCCTCCAAGTCTCCTGCCCTCAGGCTCGACTCTGGTGCTCATTTTTCCTCACGCATGATGTTTTCTGCAGTCTTCACTGGAGTCTGGCCCAGGCCTGCCCTGACACTGCTTGTGATCAGTGGCCTGGGTGGCAGCCACAGTCACCCCAGTCTCTGTCCTTGCCCACTCTGGCTTTACTTTTCCCAATTCCAATAGGGTACTGGCTGCCAATGCTGTCCTGTCCACAGGGCACAGGCCAGAGGGACTGCTTCTTCACCTTTCCCTCCCGCCTGTTAGATGAACACAAGATCTAACCATGGGTGGGCTCACACCTTCCCAATGGCAGCAATTCTCTCTGCCTCCCCACCTCCCCTGAGTGTAGGATTCCTTGTATGTGTGGAAGGGGGATCTGGCAGAGTCCTACATTAGCCTGATGCTATGAGGGCTGTGGCCCCCATGTTTCCTGTGAAACCCACAAGCACAGCTGAGCACAATTTTTAGAGGGATGGAGGTCACTCCTGCCGATTCTACCATGCCCCTTGACTCTGCAGAGGGCTTACAACAGGGGCTCATTTAAGGTCAACCTCCAAACTCCACCTCAGACATGAAACAGTCTGGAAGAGCCTAGAAGCCCAGGTCCTTACAGGGTCACAGTGGCTTTTAGTGTTGACAACTGCATAAACTGTAAGGTGACCACCTGACTACACAGAGGGACTCACCCACCAAGGGCCACCCACCTACTATGGCTTCTCCTTCCTCTTCAGAGGTGCATTCCAGTGAAGTATCCAGGACATTATCTCTAGTTCTACAATAAGCCACAGCCATAAGCAACATCAACAGCTTTTAAACACCAGACAGCTACTTAGCCAACATGTCAAGATCTGAGGAAAAAGATCAGTTCCCGGCCATTATCCATCCTAGAGGCACCACTTCTGACTGGAGGACACCGGACTAGCAGAAACCCACACCCTGAACACAAAGATATTTCACTTTGGCAAACAGAGGGGGCTCTGCTGTTGCCGT
>PVKP010008897.1:58590-70716 GCA_004027715.1 Plecturocebus donacophilus | reverse complement strand
CCGGATATGAAATTCTAGGTTGAAAGTTCTTTTCTTTAAGGATGTTGAATGTTGGCCCCCACTCTCTTCTGGCTTGTAGGGTTTCTGCTGAGAGATCTGCTGTGAGTCTGATGGGCTTCCCTTTGTGTGTAACCCGACCCTTCTCTCTGGCTGCCCTTAGCATTTTCTCCTTCATTTCAACCCTGGTGAATCTGACGATTATGTACCTTGGGGTTGCTCTTCTTGAGGAATATCTTTATGGTGTTCTCTGTATTTCCTGGACTTGAATATTGGCCTGTCTTGCTAGGTTGGGGAAGTTTTCCTGGATAATATCCTGAAGAGTATTTTCCAGCTTGGATTCATTCTCTTCTTCACATTCAGGTACACCTATCAAACGTAGATTAGGTCTTTTCACATTATCCCATATTTCTTGGAGACTTTGTTCACTCCTTTTTACCCTTTTTTCTGTCATCTTGCCTTCTCGTTTTATTTCATTGAGTTGATCTTTGACCTCTGATATCCTTTCTTCTGCTTGGTCAATTCGGTTGTTGAAACTTGTGCATGCTTCACGAAGTTCTCGTGTTGTGTTTTTCAGCTCCATCAATTCATTTATATTCTTCTCTAAGTTGTCCATTCTCGTTAGCATTTCGTTAAATCTTCTTTCAAGGTTCTTAGTTTCTTTGCATTGGGTTAGAACATGTTCTTTTAGTTCACAGAAGTTTCTTATTATCCACTTTCTGAAGCCCAATTCTGTGAGTTCATCACACTCATCCTCTATCAGGCCTTGTTCTCTTGCTGATGAGGAGCTGCAATCCCCTGTAGAAGGAGAGGCATTCTGATTTTGGGTGTTCTCAGCCTTTTGGCACTGGTTTCTTCCCATTTTTGTGGATTTATCCACCTTTCGTCTTTGTAATTGCTGACTTTTGGATTGGGTCTCTGAGTGGACGTCCGGCTTGTTGGTTATGAAGTTTTTTCTGTTTCTTAGTTTTCCTTCGGCAGATGCCCCTTCCCCACAGAGCTGGGCCTTCTCGGGTTCAGCTGTGCTTTCTGTGCTTCCTGGGTTCAGCTGTGCTTGCTCTCAGTCCTCAGCGCTTCCAATTGCTGTTCTCCTTGTGGGAATGGGACCAGCAGAGCTCGACTAAAATGGCACCCAGTCCCGTATACTCCGCACCGAGAAGTGCCGTGCCGGGGCACGGGCAAAACAGCCGCGCCGGCCAAAAGAGGTCGTGCTGGCGACCCGTGTGGCTCCTTCGCCGGGAATCTCCCAGTTTGTGGGCATCAAACATTTGTCTGCAAATGAGGCATCCACTCACTCTCTGCGCTTTCACTGGGAGCTACGACCCTGAGCTGCTGCTATGTGGCCATCTTGGATCTCTCTCCGCCTGGTGATGAAGTTTTTGTTTCTTAGTTTTCCTTTGGCGGATGCCCGTTCCCCACAGAGCCGGACCTTCCCGGGTTCGCTGTGCTTGCTGTGAAGCTCTCAGTCCTCAGAGCTTCCAATTGCTGTTTTCCTTGTGGGTATGGGACCAGCCGAGCCCGTCCGTCCGTATACTCCGCACCAGGAAGTGCCGCACTGGGGCACCGGCAAAACAGCCGCGCTGGCCAAAAGAGTCGCACTGGCGACCCGTGTGGCTCCTCTGCTGGGAATCTCCTGGTCTGTGGGCAACAAAAATTTGTCGGAAAGTGCAGTGTCCACTCATTCTCTGCACTTTCACTGGGAGTTACATTCCTGAGCTGTTGCTAATTGGCCATCTTGGATCTCTCCAAGAATAAGTTTTTATGTCTCTGGGATAAATTGCCCAGGAGTTCAGTTCTTGATTCATATGGTAGTTACATACTAATTTTTAAAGCAACCTGCAAAACTCCAGAGCAGCTATACTATTTAATATTCCCACTAGCAGTAAATGAATGCTCCAGTTTCTCAGAATCCTGTCCAGTATTTGGTGTTGTCACTTTTTAATTGTAGGCACTCTGATGAATGTGTCATGATAGCTCATTTTGATTTTAATTTTCACTGCCCTAATAATGGCTAATGGTGTTAAATTATCTTTTCATGTGTCTATCTGCCATCTTTAGTTAAATGGCTCTTCCGGTCTTTTCCCCATTTTCTGATTGGATTATTTGATTTTTGACTGTTGAGTATTGAGAGCTCTTCATATATTCTAGATAGTAGTCCAAAAAGTATATGTAGTTTGCAGATGTTTTCCTTCATGCTGCCTTTTCATCCTCTGCAAAATTGTAATCAGGTTTGTCACTTTTTCTTTAATTGATCAGTCTTTTTGGTGTCAAGTCAAAGAACTCTTTTGCCCAACCCAAAGATTTTCCTGACAATTTGTTTCTTTTTTCTTTTTTCTTTTTTTTTTTTTCTGAGACAAGATCTGGCTCTGTTGTCTAGGCTGGAGTGCAGTGGCGTGCGTGATCTCGGCTCACTGCAATCTCTACCTCCCGGGCTCAAGCCATTCTCCCACCTCAGCTTCCTGAGCAGCTGGAACTGTAGGCATGTACCACAGCGCCCAACTAGTTTTTGTATTTTTTGTAGAGACAGGGTTTCTGCAAGTTGCCCAGCCTAGTCTCAAACTCGTGAACTCAAGCAATTTGCCCGCCTTGGACTCCCAAAATGTTGGGATTACAGGCAATGAGCCACTGCGCCCTGGCCATGACAATTTTTTTGTATTTTTTTTTCTACAAGTTTTGTAGTTTTACACTTGAGTCTAAGATCTCTTTAGAGTTTATACGATGTGTGAGACTTAGAGCAAGGTTTGGTTTTTGTTTTTGTTTTTTGTTTTTTGAGACGGTCTTACTCCATTCCCCAGGCTGGAGTGGGAGTCTCACTTTCTTGTCCAGGCTGGTCTCGAACTCCTGAGCTCAAGTGACCCTCCTGCCTCAGACTCCCAAAGTGCTGGGAATACAAGCATGAACCACCACACCCAGCCAAGTTCAGATTTTTGCCTGTATATGTCCAAGTGCTCTAGCAGCATTTGTTGAAAAGACTGTCTCTTTGTTGATTTAGTTTTTCACTTTCTTCTTTCTTTTCTTTTTTTTCTTATTTAAAAAAAAAGATACTTCTGGGAGGTGAGTTTCTCACTTTTTCCAAAAATCCTTTTGGCAAATTTGTGTGGATTTCTAAGTCCTTTATTGGGTTCCTTTATTGATTAAGTCCTTTCTAAGTCTGATTTATGTATCTATTTCTCCCCCAGTACAACACAGTCTTAAAGTAGCTATAAATCTTGAAATCAGGTAAAATGAGTCCTCCCACTTTATTGTTCTTTTTCAAAATCATTTTAGCTACTGTACTCCTTTGCCTTTATATATTGTAGAATAATTGGTCTTATATCTAAAATAATTTTGCCAGGATTTTGATAAAAATTACATCTAACTTGCAAATCAATTTGAGGGGAATTAACATTCTTCCTCTGTTGAATATTCCAATATGTGAACATGTTTCACCATTTATTGAGATCTTTGGATTTGTTTCATTAGCATTGTATAGCTTCTAGTATATTACTCTATACATGTTTTGTTACATTTTTCACCTGTTTTATTTTTCTTTTTGGGGTGATCATAAATAGTACTGTGTTTTTAATTTTGATGTTCACACATTCATTGCTAGTATAATGAATTAAAATTGATTTAATTTTGATTTTGTATCCTTCCAGCCTTGCCTTACTACTAGTTCTAGGACTTTTTAATAGATTTCTTGGAATTTTCTATATAAACCATCATATGACCTGAAAATATGATTTGTTTCATTTGAGATCTACATGCCTTTCAACCTTCAGTTTGAATTATAAAATTATTTTTACAGGACATGTGTAGTCTTCCAGATTATGTGACATTTAAGAGTTTTCCTGGAATTCCATTGCATCACATCTTCAGTGCAGCAGGAGACGACTTACTAGATCTCATACAAGGCTTATTCTTATTTAATCCATGTGCTCGAATTACGGCCACACAGGTATTTTACTGTATCTTTTTTATACTAGAAAATATAAAAATCTTAACTGTAGCATTGATAAAAATAGATTTCATAAAATTAACCTTTTTTAAATACTGGAAAGATGTGTTTTTGTTTGTTTTAGGAAATAAACTTTGTATTTTTTTCCCCAAACTATAAACACTGTTAAGACTGAGATTAAATTATATGCACACAGAGATATAGGAGAGTTCACACTTAATACACTTGCTTAGGAACATATAAATACATATCTATTTCATATAATTGGTTTGTAAATACCTAGAGAGGAAAAGAAAACCAAGGCTTTTTATTTGTTAAGAAACTGGTATATTTTAGTTGCACTCTTACAAATTCATTTAAATCTTGTAGCAAGCCTAATGCTGAAAGTAATTTATTCAGCTTATTTTTTCTTCCCTATATCATGTAATCCAGGTATGCGTGCTAGTCATTTTCACATTCAGAAAATGGTATAATCAGATATAATTGTATGCTTACAAGAGCTTGAAAGATACTCAAAACAAAAACTCAAACCAACTTTAAAGGAAAGAACAATGAAACTCATGAAAAATTTGGAGGGCCTAGAATAACGTAGGGCAGAGCATTGTACAACACAGTGCAGTGATTTTTACCTGATGAAGGGAGAGTCTAATTAAAGTGAAGTATCACAAGTCTTTATGGAAACATATTAATGTATAGTAATATTAAGGATACAAAATAGATTTTGCTGCACCCCCCCCCCCCGCCTTAGGTTTGTTCTGGGCTACAAAATCATTGTTTAATGCATTTGCTTGTATAAGCCTTCTCTTTTTAGCAATACTTGCTATGTGTATATAGAGATGGATGGATGGATGGATGGATGGATGCTGGGTATTTACCATTAGAATTACATACTTCTTTATATATAATTTCCATCATAATAAACTTGAGACCACATTTAATTATCTAGAAAGTTGTTTTCATTGGGAGTTTAGTTTGAAACTTATAGAAAAATACTAGTTTTTATATTTGGGTTGTATTTTAATAGGATGAATTTTTAAAAATGAGTTTTTGTATCATGGATGTCTTTATTAAAGTTGGAATTAGTTACTTTCTTAGATCTTTATCATGTCGCCCAGAATTAGCCTAATTTGCATATAGAACCGCTGTGATTTAGAAATAATGCTTTAAAAATCCAACTGTGGGCCGGGTGCAGCGGCTCACACTTGTAATCCCAGCACTTTGGGAGGCTAAGGAGCAAGGATAGCTTGAGCTCAGGAGTTGGAGCCCTGGGCAACATGACATCAGCTCTGCAATAAATAAATAAAATATAAAAATGCAACCGTTTAAGAAATCTCTAAATTACTGAAAATAATATAATACTACGGGCAGTGGGGAATGCTTGAAAGGTTTATATGGGCTTTATTCTTCTTTCTTAAAGGATTATCCTAAAGGAAGTAATTTGTTTATTTTATTTATTTATTTATGTATTTGATGAAGCCTTGCTCTGTCACCCAGGCTGGAGTACAGTGGCATGATCTTGACTCACTGCAACCATCAGCTCACAGGTTTAAGTGATTCTCCTACCTCACCTTCCCTAGTAGCTGGGATTACAGGCGCATACCACTATACCCAACTAATTTTGTATTTTTAGTAGAGACAGGGTTTCACCATGTTGGCCAGGCTGGTCTCAAACTCTTGACCTCAGGTAATCCATCCGCCTTGGCCTCCTGAAGTGCTGGGATTACAGGCATGAGCCACTGTGCCTGGCCAGAAGTATTTTAAATCATTGTGGCCACTGGACAGCACTATGCTGCTGATGTAGACAAGCATGTGAACCCAGGAGGCAGAGGTTGCAGTGAGCCGAGATTGCACCACTGAACTCCAGCCTGGGTGACAAGAATGAGACTCTGTATCAAAAAAAAACAAAACAAAAAAGACAAGCATGACCTGACAAACTTGTCATTTAAGACATAACTATTTTTATAAGAATTGTGAACCCAACTCAAGAAACTGTCCTATCTACAGCACTGTAGTAGGGGGAAAAAAAGAGAAAATATATCATAGAACATTGGCCTGGTAATTAATAGATGTAATCTTGGGCAAGCCCTTCCAAGTAAAATTTCTGTCCATTTGCAGTGGATTGTTGAATTAGAATCCATTGGTTCTAACCTGTATTTTTTTTAAAGCCTTATTTTTTAAGAATTTATATTTTACATGACTTGGAATTTGAATATATATGGATAGTGTGGCAAACTTGTAAGTTCTTTTTAAGTTAGTTTCTCTCTTTGCATTTTGAACTGTAGAGCTCAATATGTAGAGAATGGAAATATACAATATTTCACTTAGGGTAGCTCATAATTAGTTTAGGTTGAGCATCCCTAATTCAAATATCCAAAATCTGAAATGCTCCAAAATCCAAAACTTTTTGAATGCTGACATGATGCCACCAATGGAAAATTCCACACATAAGGACATTAACATAAACTTTGTAAAAATTAAAAATTTTGTCAAATTAAAAATATTGTATAAAATTGCCTTCAGTTTATATGCATAAAGCTGTATATGAAACACAAGTTTCATTTTTAATCTTGGGTCCCATCCCCAAGATATCTCATGTATATACAAATATTCCACAATCCAAAATCAGAAGCACTTCTGGGCCCAAGAATTTCAGGTAAGAGATATTCAGCCTGAGTAGGCTATTTAATTAAGGAAAAATTCTAAGAAGGGAGTCCCTTTTTCTTTTCTTTTCTTTTCTTTTTTTTTTTTTTTTTGAGGTAGAGCCTTGCTGTGTCACCCAGGCTGGAGTGCAATGGTGTAATCTCAGCTTACTGCAACCTCCACCTCCCAGGTTTAAGTGATTTTCCTGCTTCAGCCTCCCAAGTAGCGAGGACTACAGATGTGCACCACCACACTCAGCTAATTTTTGTATTTTTAGTAGAGATAGGGTTTCACCATGTTGGCCAGGCTGATCTCAAACTCCTGACCTCATGTGATCTGCCCACCTCAGCCTCCCAAAGTGCTGGGATTACAGGCGTGAGCCACCATATCCGAACAGTCTTTTTCTTATAGTAATTGAATTATCAACCAATCTTAGGGTCCTAGATGTTTATTTTTAGTAATTTGCATTTGCAAATACTTGACAGTGTGTTTTGTTTCTGGGAATGAGGGCGTTTACATGGTATTTTTAATGCTCCCTATAATCTTGAGGGTGAGATTTTCCTTCACACATTTCAGGTACTCACCTACCTTACTTTTGGTATCTTTTCTTTTAAAAGGCACTGAAAATGAAGTATTTCAGTAATCGGCCAGGGCCAACACCTGGATGTCAGCTGCCAAGACCAAACTGTCCAGTGGAAACCCTAAAGGAGCAATCAAATCCAGCTTTGGCGACAAAAAGGAAAAGAACAGATGCCTTGGAACAAGGTAAGATTCCCACTTTTATAAGAAATTAAATGAATTCAGAAAACTCCAAATAGCTCATGTATGTCTAGCGACTGAACAATAGCAAAGAAGTGTAGCTTGCTAGCTATTGAATTTTACAAATTTAAATTGTATAAAGTAGAGAGACTGTGCTGTTTTAGATATGTTTACTTTCATTGAGAATACTTCAGGCACTTTTGTGTATACCTCAGAATTATGAGAACTATCTACGTGTACCTTGTTCCCTTCATAAATCCCATCTGTAAACTGTATGCTAAATGTTTAACAAGTGCTATTGGAAAAATCTGTCAGCGAAATAAAATAATGTAGGTGGAAGCAGTGACTGGTTAAAATTGCTGTGAGAATGTGAACTTTGTTAAATGTGAACAACCTCTTTTTTTTTCTTTTTGCTTTCTAGGAGGATTGCCCAAGAAACTGATTTTTTAAAGAGAACACTAGACAACATTTTACTACTGAAAGAAATAGTCAAAAAGGCAAATAATAGAAAAATAGTAAACATTAAGTAAATACGGTAGAAGTGATTTTGTAAATATTCTACACATGTAAAATATGTAAAACTATGGGTTATTTTTATTAAATGTATTTTAAAATAAAAATTCTGTTTTTTTCTGAGTGCAAAAGTGAGAAAAATTCAATACTCTTGAAATGTAGAATTGAAAATGCATTAGGGAAAACTTAATGAAAATTATTACCAGTTATTTTGAAGATCTGGCCCATATAGCATCACAAATCTGTAGTAGCCTTGGTAGTGTTTAAAAATAGAAAGTTAGGCCAGGCTTGGTGGCTCACACCTGTAATCCCAGTACTTGGGGAGGCCAAGGCGGGCAGATCACCTGAGGTTAGAAGTTCGAGACCAATCTGACCAACATGGAGAAACCCTGTCTCTACTAAAAAAAAAAAATACAAAATTAGCCAGGCGTGGTGGCACGTGCCTATAATCCCAGCTACTCGGGAGGCTGATGCACGAGAATCACTTGAACCCAGGAGGCGGAGGTTGCGGTGAGCTGAGATCAAGCCACTGCACTCCAGCCTGGGCAACAAGAGTGAAACTCTGTCTCAAAAAAAAAAAAAAAAAAAGGAAAGAGAAAAAAAATAGAAATGTTAGTAGTGGCATAGTAAATACTACCCAAACTTAACAAATATTAATATACTAAATTTACTAAAAAAAGAAAACATTACAGATAAAATTGAGGCTCCTCCTCAACCTTTTTTCTGAGAAGGAGACGAAGTCTCACTGTCACTCAGGGTGGAGTGCAGTGGTATACTCCCAGCTCATGGCAACTTCTGCCTCCCAGGGTCAGGAGATTCACTTCCTGAACAGCAGGGATTACGAGCACGCACCACTACAACTGGCTTTTTTTTTTTTTGAGATGGAGTCTTGCTCTGTTGCCCAGGCTGGAGTGCAGTGGCACCATCTTGGCTCACTGCAACCTCTGCCTACCAGGTTCAAGTGCTTCTCCTATCTCAGCCTTCCGAGTAGCTGGGACTACAGGCATGCGCCACCATGCCCATCTAATTTGTCTGCAGTAGAGATGGGGTTTCACTATGTTGCCCAGGCTGGTCTCGAACTCCTGACCTTGTGATCCACTCACCTTGGCCTCCCAAAGTGCTGGGATCATAGGCGTGAGCCACTGCGCCCGGCCTTAAATTTTTTTATTTTTTGGTTATATAGATGAGAGGTTTCTGTGTTGCTCAGGTTGGCCTTGAACACATAGACTCACCTCCTTGTGCGCCAGGACAACAGGCCTGAGCCACTGTGGCTCCCTGATTTTTTATATTTTTAGTAGGGAAGGGGTTTCACCATGTTGGCCAGGCTGGCTTTGAATTCCTGACCTCAAGTGATCTGCCCACTTCAGTTTCCAAAAGTGCTGGGATTACAGGCATTAGCCACTGCACCTGGCCAGAGGGTCCCCCCTAAATACTTCATTTTATTTCTTTTTTTTTTTCCTTTCACTCTCCCCAGCGGGAAATGACTCTTATGAAATTGGTGGGTATCTTTCTGTGATTTTAGGCTGCTATTCTGTAAGAATGCATGTAGTAAGATGTATAACAATGTATAGCATTGTTCTGGGTCTCAAAATTGTATATAAATTGATAGAAACTCTGTTTCCTTTTTTTTTTTTTTTTTTTTTTTGTGAGATAGCGTTTTGCTCTGTTGCCCAGGTTGGAGTGTAATAGTGCAATCATGGCTCACTGCAGCCTCGAACTCCTGGGCTCAAGCCATCCTCCCACCTCAGCCTCCCTAGTAGCTGTGACTACAAGTGCATATCATCACGCCTGGTTAATTTTTTTTTTTTTAATGAGACAGTTTTGCTCTGTTGCCCAGGCTGGAGTGCAGTGGTGCAATCTCAGCTCACTGCAACCTCTGCCTCCTGGAGTTCAACCGATCCTCCTGCCTCAGCCTCCCAAGTAGCTAGGATCACAAGTGTGCATCACCATGCCCAGCTAATTAAAGTAACACAAATGTATTAGCTCACAGTTCCATAGGTCATATATCTGGCTCAGCTGTGTTTTCTGCTTAGGGACTCACAAGGCCAAAATCAAGGTGTCAGTCAGACTACACTTATTTGGAGGCCCCTGAAAAGAATCTGCTACCAAGCTCATACAGTTTTCCTTTTTTTTTTTTTTTTTTTTTTTTTTTGAGACAGAGTCTCACTCAGTCGCCAGGCTGGAGTACAGTGGCGCGATCTTGGCTCACTGCAACCTCCGCCTCCCAGGTTCAAGAAATTCTGCCTCAGCCTCCCGAGTAGCTGGGAGTACAGGCGCATGCCACCATGCCCAGCTAATTTCTGTATTTTTAGTAGAGACGGGGTTTCACCATGTTGGCCAGGATGATCTCGATCTCTTGACCTCGTGATCCGCCCACCTCTGCCTCCCATAGTGCTGGGATTACGGGCATGAGCCACCGCACCTGGCCATGCAGTTCTTATAGTTGTAATTCTTGTGCTCCATTGCCCCCATTTCCCTTTTGACTGTTAGCCCAAAGCCTCTCTCAGCTTCCTGTTCGGTGGCACTCACCATCATCTATTAGCCAGCAGTAGTGCATCAAACTTGCTTGTGCTTCAAATCTGTCTGATTTCCTCATCTGCTGCCAAGGGAGAAGCAGCCAAGCAGCTAAAGGTCCAGGAGATAATAGTGCCAAAGGCATCTCATAAAATGTGTCTCAGATATGGGGCAGGAGAGGAGTGTGTTAGTCCATTCTAACACTGCTATAAAGATACTACCGAAGACTTGAGTAATTTATAAAGGAAATAGGTTTAATTGACTCTGCATGGCTGGGGAGGCCTCAGAAACCCTACAATCCTGGCAGAAGGGGAAGCAGGCACATTTTACATGGTAGCAGGAGAGAGAGAGTGTGTGTGTGTGAGCACAGGAAAAATTACCATTTATAGAACCATCAGATCTCCTGAGAATTCACAATCAGAACACCATGGGGAACACCATCCCCATGAACTAGTCACCTACCACTGGGTCCCTCCTTCAACACATGGGGAGATTACAATTCAAAATGAGACTTGAGTTGGGACACAGCCAAACCATATCAGGTAGTGAAGGAAATGACCATGTTCTTGTGACCAGCCAACACAATAAACTTCAGCATTCACATTGTAATTGAGCTCATTCAAGCAAAGCTATCTTCAGTAGGGACTTTCCCTTCTAGAAAGCATCGACATTTTGATTTTACCTGTCCTCAAACTGATCCTTTGCACATTATAATAGTAAAAAACACACCTGCAGGTGGAAATTTAAGATACTAATGAGACGTAATGAACAAGCATGAAGAGCTACTGCGCCTGTGCAGAGGACCACCTAGCACATGAGTACTAGCAACACCTCTTCTCACCTCCTTATGAATAATCATGCAAAACTCTCATAAAGAGAGTTTCTCCAGCAATAATCAGTGCTGTCTCACCCTTATGAGGAGCCAGCCCTGAATTCTCTCTCAGGGTTTACTGTCTATTCTGCACCTACCTTTCAAAATGATTCTTTTATTTTGCAGTAACTTATGCTCTATCTCCTTGGTTGTGTCTTGTTTAAATTCTTTTAAACCAAGAAGACAAGAACTGAGGTATAACAACAGCTATCAACACATGCATTTTGCTTTATTCATTTGCTATCTCTTGGATGGATCTCTCCATTTTGTAGAGTATTCCATTGTATGGCTGTACAATAACTGATAAACATTTTATATTGATGGCCTTTTTGAGACAGGGGTCTCTGTCACTCAGGCTGGAGTGCGGTGGCATGATCACAGCTCATCTGGACTCGAGATCCAGACCAGATCCATGAGCCACTGTACCTAGCCTTGATAGCCATTTGTTTTTATAAGCAGAGCAGCAATTAGCCATTTAAGGTATCTGTGCACCAGCCTACAAAAAATTCATACATAGATACAGGATAAAATCCTAGCTGGATCAAATATGAGCTTTGTGAATTTTTAAAAACATTTTTATTATAAAATATCAAAGGTGTGGTTCATACCTGTAATCCCAGCACTTTGAGAGGCTGAGGCAGGAGGATCCCTTGAGGCCAGGAGTTTGGGACCAGCCTGAGCAACACAGTGAGACCCCATCTACACACACACACACACACACACACACACACACACACACACACACACACACACACACACACACACACACACACACACACACACACACACACACACACACACACACACACACACACACACACACACACACACACACACACACACACACACACACACACACACACACACACACACACACACACACACACACACACAC
>PVKP010008897.1:0-58490 GCA_004027715.1 Plecturocebus donacophilus | reverse complement strand
CCCAACTCAATACCACAAACAAAAACACTCCTAGAAATCGCCTTGGCTCAGGCGGCTTCTTCGGACTCCTGAGACCTCATTTCCTGGATCATCACAACCATCTCACAGGATGCAATGAGAAGAACCGTTTAGCACTTTGTAGACTTGGCTACAAATCTGTGCAAATTTGGCTATAAAATGTTACTACCCTGACAAAAGAAGCCATGAAGGTAGCCAGCAATGACAACATACTTCTGCCGAGGTCCCACCATCATAACTGTCTTAATGAATTTAAGGAAATTGTTATTTCTTTTTTTTTTTTTTTGAAACGGAGTTTTGTTCTACTTGCCCAGGCTGGAGTGCAATGGCACGATCTTGGGTCATGGCAGCCTCTGCCTCCCAAGTAGCTGGGATTACAGGCACCTGCCACCACGCCTGGCTAATTTTTGTATTTTTAGTAGAGACGGGGTTTCACCATGTCAACCAGGCTGGTCTTAAACTCCTGACCTCAAGTGATCCACCCACCTCAGCCTCCCAAAGTGCTGGGATTATAGGCGTGAGCTACCATGCCTGGCCAGAAATTTTTATTTATTTATTTATTTATTTAGAGACAGTTCTGCTCTTGTTGCCCAGGCTGGAGTGCAATGGTGTGATCTTGGCTCACTGCAACCCTCGCCTCCCAGGTTCAAGCAATTCTCCTGCCTCAGCCTCCTGAGCGTTCTAAACTTTATATGGTAAATAAAAAATACTGAACAAGGCAAATAAAACAAGATAAATGTATTCCAAAACTTAACATTCAATCACTCTTAGGTACTGTTACTTCTTAAGAGCATTGTTGATTTAGCCAATCTAAGATCCAAATAATCAAAATAAACAGTTTTTTTGTTTTAGAATATTTACACACATCGTAATGTAATTTTTTTCTTTTTTGAGATGGAGTTCCGCTCTTGTGGCCCAGACTGGAGTGCGACGGCATGATCTTGGCTCACTGCAACCTCTACCTCCCAGGTTCAAGCTATTCTACCTCAGCCTCTCGAGTAGCTGGGATTACAGGCATGCGCCACCATGCCTGGCTAATTTTTTTATTTTTAGTAGAGACTGGGTTTCTCCATGTCAATCAGGCTGGTCTTGAACCCCCAACCTCAGGTGATCCACCCGCCTCGGCCTCCCAAAGTGCTAAGATTAAAGGCATGAGCTACCGCACCTGGCCTGTAATGTAATTTATAAATAAAATGTCAATACTAATAAATTTCTTATAGAAAATGTAGAAAATAGGTTGGGTGCGGTGGCTTATACCTGTAATCCCAACACTTTGGGAGGCCACGGCGGGCGGATCACTTAAGGTCAGGCATTTGAGACCAGCCTGGCCAACATGATAAAACCCCATCTCTACTAAAAATACAAAAATTAGCCAGGTACAGTGGGACGCGCCTGTAATCCCAGCTACTCAGGAGGCTGAAGCAGAAGAATTGTTTGAACCGGGAGCAGCCACTGCACTTCAGCCTGGGCGACAGAGTGAGACTCCATTTCAAAAAAGGAAAAAAGAAAAAGAAAATGTAGAAAATATTTAAACTACCTCTTAAAATTTAGAATTACCTAGGAAACATTCAACCTCCCAAGATGCAGCATCATTTACACAATCCTTTTTCAAAGTCTCTTCATATAAATAACTCAGTTCTAATTTCAACTGGCTTGTCTTTAAAATATACTTGATGGCAAAGAATGGGATCTTTTAAGAGTTCTGTAGATTGGATCTATTTGAGAGTGCTGGATTGAACACATGCAGCCCATAGAATTTAAAATGTGAATACTTGAATGTACAGGATCACCTAAAACAGACAATTCTGAAGTCTTATGCCAGGGGTTGTTGAAAGGGAAATTCTCTTTCATAGGATTTTTTTCTTTATTCTCTTTTGAGGCAGCGTCTTTGTCTTCTAACGCCCGAGCAAGCATGTAACTAACTTTTCTCTGATGAGCCAAAGCTTCTTCTTTATCATTCAGCTACATGCACAGAAATTAAATATGTACAAGTTAGTATATCACATATTCAGAGAAGTATTGTACTATTTTATCAAAATGTTCGACCCTGTCCATCAATATGAATAAATTAAGTATCACCTGATCCCCAAACATTATACTACATGTTATTGACAATTCTTTGTTTTTTTTTTTTTTAGACAGGATCTGGCACTGTCACCCAGGCTGGAATGCAGTGGTGCCATCTTGGCTCACTGCAGCCTCCGCCTCCCAGGCTCAAGCGATTCTCCTGCCTTGGCCTCCCAAGTAGAGCAGCTGGGCCTACAGGCATATACCATGACGCCTGGCTAATTTTTGTATTTTTAGTAGAGATGGGGTTTCACCATGTTGCTCAGGCTGGTCTCAAACTCCTGGCCTCAAATGATCCACCCGCCTCAGTCTCCCAAAGTGCTGGGATTACAGGTGTGTGCCACTATGCCAGGCCGACAATCCTTTTTTTCTGGTGGGGGGGGGACAGAGTCTCACTTTGTCACTCAGGCTGGAGTGCAGTGGCACAGTCTTGGCTCACTGCAACCTCCGCCTCCCAGGTTCAAGCGATCTTCCTGCCTCAGCAGGTTCCACACCACCAGGCGTGACTGCTTTTTTTGTATTTTTAGTAGAGACGGGCTTTCACCATGCTGGCCAGGGTGGTCTCGATCTCTGAAGTTATTTATATGTAAAATTGCTTTCATATATTCGTATGCAAATAAATAACATTCTAAAGATAAGTATGTTCATATAACCTGAGTCTCAGTATCTTAATTGGGTCATCTGTGGAATGTGGGTGGCAGGACTGATTTCAGGGTTGTGATGATGATTAAAGGATATAATGTGTGAGGAAATGCCTTGAGCACTTTAGAAGGCAAGTGCAAGTCTAGAGAGATAAAGAGCTGAATGAACAGGAAGCAAATAGATTAGCTTAACCCAGGGGTGTCCAATCTTTTGGCTTCCCTGGGCCGCACTGGAAGCAGAATTGTCTTGATTCACACATAAAATACATTAACACTGGCTGCAGTGGGTCATACCTATAATCCCAGCACTTTGGGAAGCTGAGGGTTACACCCTATTGGGGTAAAAACACACACACACAAAATTAGCCAGGCATGGTGGTGGGTGCCTGCAGTCTCAGCTACTTGGGAGGCTGAGGCAGGAGAACTGCTTGAACCCAGGAGGTGGAGGCTGCAGTAAACAGAGATCACGCCACGCACTCCAGCCAGGACGACAGAGTGAGACTCTGTCTCAAACAAACAATCTCAAAAAAAATCTCATAATGTTTTAAGAAAGTTTATGAATTTGTGTTGGGCTGCATTCACAGCTGTCCTGGGCTGCATGCAGCCTGCAGACTGTGGGTTGGACAAGCTTGGCTTAACCACAACCTGCAAAAAAAAGAAAGCAAAGATACTAACCAAATCTATGAGCATCTTAAGGACCTCCTGAGGACTGTCCTGATCTTCCATCCTCTTAGAACTGTTTTCTGAAGGGAGCATACCCAAGAGTCTCTGCCCGAAGGTCTTCTTACTCTTTGGTGATAGAAATCCTAAAATTGAACATGAAAATCCAGCTGAGACATTAAAATACCTTCATTGATATACTCCCAGCAAAAGAGGTAACTATGAATTAAGGCTTATTAATTCCTAAATCAGCCTGGAGGTTGTCCTCTTCAGGAGACCGCTAGGACAAATGAGTCCGGCCGCACAGTGGACTGTAGTAGGCAGAGCACAGCCTACAGAGCCAGGAGCAGCGCAGATGAGAGACAGCAAGAGTGCCACCCCTCCACGCCAGCTGATGCAGAGGCCACACAGGAACACAGTCCATGCCATGGGATCATCGCACTCAGAAATGCAGATCTGTCATGACATCTTCCGATTCTAAATGTCAGCCGCTAGTCTTATTTTTGAATCCACTATGCAGACCTAACAAAACACGTCTGCAGGTCAACAGGAGCCCTCTGAATCATGCAAACTCTGCTTCTGAACCAAAAAGACCTGGACTTGAATCCTCATTTAGCCACTTACTAACTGCATGACCTCGGAGGAGTTTTCTCAGCTTTATTTCCTCATCTCCACAATGAGAATAGCATTACCTTCTTCTCAGGGAACTGCGCCATTAAATAATAAATCACGGGGGCTGGGGGAGGGGAAATGGGGAGTTACTCTTTCACGACACAGGGTCTCTTAAAGAAAGAGGAAAATGTTCTGGAGCTGGATGGTGATGATGGTTACATTACAATGTGAATGTACTTAATGCCACTTAAACAGTTCAAATGGTAAACTTTAGATATATTTTACTACCTCCACCACCACAACAAAAAAAATACCACTACTGTCAAAGGCCCTCCCCAGGTATTAGCATAATATTTAATATCTCACATGCTGACATCACTGATGTCCTTCTTCATCCGTAGAAGGGAAGTAATTTGCAGAAGGTATAAAATCTCAAGATTGTATAAGGAAAATTTCAGGAATGTTTTTGGAATACTCTGCAAAAGTGATTTAGTGGGAAACTAAGAGCAGATGAGGAGAGGTGCCCTTCCCACCAATCCTGACAGACCACAGTGACTAGGGTGGCCCTGGCCTCTTCCACGATGAGTGGTGGCAAACAGAGGTCAGAGAAACTGACACTGATGAGTGGGTGAATCTGTGTCCCTATTTTCAGTTTAAAAAAAGAAATAGCTTGGTGTGGTGGCATGAGCTGGTAGTCTGGAGGATTGTTTGAGCCCAGGAGTTTAAGACCAAAAAAAAAAAAAAACCCCAAAAGCAAAAACAAAGAAGTATGCTTATAACCTACTTTTGAAAACTTGTCTAAACTGTCATATCAAAAAGAAAGTTGATATTAAAAGTGTTACTAAACATGAAAATAACCTGTAACAATCACCCCACACCTCTTAAGATTACTGAAAGATATTAATAAAATGAATTAAAGTCTTGTCACTGAGAAACTGAGAAAGAACTATTGTACAGATTTATAAAAGCAGTGAGAGATTAATCGATTTTTTTTTTTTTTTTTTTTTGAGACAGGGTCTTGCTCTGTCACCCAGGCTGGAGTACAGTGGTGGGATCATGACTCACTGCAGCCTCAGCTTCCCAGGCTCAAGCAATCCTCCCACCTCAGCCTCCCTAGTAGCTGGGATCACAGGCACACCACACCACATTTGGCTAATTTTTATTTTATTTTTTAATAGAGACAGGGTCTCCCTATGTTACTCAGGCTGGTCTCAAACTCCTGAGCTCAAGCAACTCTCCTGCCTCAGCCAAAGTGCTGGGATTACATGCATGAGCCACCATGCCCAGCCGAAATCAATTATTTAAAATTCTGCCTTCAGTCTCTCTCAGTGCCTCATTGGAACTCAAAGATTGGGAGCTGTACCCCTCTGAATCATATCTTCTATGGGAATCTTCCTCAGGTTTGTCAAAAGCTGAGTGTGATATTGTAATATAAGAAACATATATTTGGTCTCTGCCCTTGGTTCCTGACATAGAGCTCCTAAAATTCTAGTAGATATGGGTGTCAGGAAAATCTTTTGTTCTCATAGTTGGTTTTTGACTCCAGTTCCTAGCACATAATTCCTAAGACTTTGTAATTTTCTGAGTGCTAGGAGCATCTGACACAGAGCCCCTAAATCCCTTGGAATTTCCTGGATAATAGGAGCATCTTTTGTTCTAATGCTGGGCTCCTGGATAGCCTCAGGATGGGGGCTGGTTGCCAGAGCAATCAATCTTGTAATTAGAAAACTAGAACTTTCAGCCCCAGCCCCCAAAATCCAGGGAAGAGACAGGGGCTGAAGCTTGAGTTGATCACCAACGGCCAATGATGTAATCAACCATGTCCATGTAATGAAGCCTCCATAAAAACCCAAAAGGGTCTGGGGAGCTTCCAGATAGCTGAGAATGTGGAGATTCCTGAGAGGTGGTGTGCTGAAGACAGCATCCCTTCCCATGTGCCTTGCCCTGTCCATCTCTTCATCTGGCTGTTCATCTGCATCCTTTGTAAGAAAGAGCCTTCATAAATAAGCTGATAAACCTAAGTGTTTCCTGGAGTTCTGTGAGCCGTCCTAGCAAATTAATGGAACCTGAGGAGTCACGGGAGTCCCAATGTACATACAGCCAGTCAGTCAGAAGCAGCGAGGACAACACTGTGCTTCTATCTGGCATTTGAAGTGCGGGCCATCTTGCAGGACTGAGCCTTTAACCTATGGGATCTGACTCTTAACTCCAGGTAGACAGTGTGAGAATTGAGGGAAATGACAGGATACCCAGCTGGTGTGTGGGGAATCCCTCACCCCCAACATCTGGTGTCAGAAGTGCTGTGCTGAGTGGTGAGTGATGTGTGAATAGGAGAACACTTTGGTTTTTCCTACCTCTTACAATGAGAAAGGTAGGAATTATGAAACATCAAATGATCGTATTCTCAAGTGCTGAAATGAGTATTAATCCAGCTCTCAAGAAAAATGCAGCTTTGTCTTCCCAGCACTATCCTAATGGTCAAGCTCCATGCAGGGTTGTGGGCTTTGCATGCAGGCAACAGGATCTGACAGGCTTTCATAAGATGAGGATTACTTAACCCTGACTTTCCCCTTCTTTTCCTCTTTCTCCCATCACTTTTCTTTCCACCTCTATCAAACAAATATTTACAATCTGACTTTCTAAGAAGATCCGCCTTCAATTAGCACAAAACACCAGAACTGTCTTGGATTTTGCAGTCCAGCTGCTATGAAGGGCTTATCTGAGAGAGGAGGTGTCTGAGGAAGATCATCTACACATAGCTGTGGTCCATGGTAGAACCAGATATTCTTAGTGTTTCTCACTGGTTCCTAAAAGGCTAAATACATGGACCATGTTAGCTTTTTCCCTGGCAGTATCACTACCCTGAGTTGAACATTAAAGTTGTACCTTCAGCTTTTATCAAGAGATTATTATAGAAAATGACCATATTTTCTAAATATACTATTTTGTGTTTATTATAAAACACTGTTGGCCAGATGCAACAGATCACATCTGTAATCCCAGCATTTAGGGAGGCTGAGGAGGGAGGATCGCTTGAGCTGAGGAGTTTGAGACTAGCCTGGATAACACAGTGAGACCTCATCTCTACAAACAAATACAAAATTTAACCTGGCATGGTGGCACAGGCCTGTAGTCCCAGCTCCTAGGGAGGCTGAGGTGGGAGGATCGCTTGAGCCCATGAGGCAGAGGCTGCAGTGAGTCATGATCACACCACTGTACTCCAGCCTGGGCAATAGGGTGAGATCCTGTCTCAAAAAAAATTTAAAAAAGAGCTAAAACACTGTTGAGAATTTAGCAATTATATTTTCTCTTTTTGTTTTTTGTTGAGATGGAGATCTTGCTCTGTTGCCCAGGCTAGACTGCAGTGGCATGATCTGGGCTCACTGCAACCTCTGCCTCCCGGATTCAAGCGATTCTCCTGCCTCAGCCTCCTGAGTAGCTGGGATTACAGGTGTCCGCCACCGTGCCCAGCTACTTTTGTATTTTTAGTAGAAATAGGGTTTCACCATCTTGGCCAGGCTGATCTCAAACTCTTGACCTTGTGATCCACCCGCCTCGGCCTCCCAAAGTGCTGGGATTACAGGCATGAGCCATCACACCCAGCTATATTTTCTCAAAAGTTTCATGTCAGAAAACATTTTTAGAAATTAATTTCAGAATAATATGAATGACTTTTTCAGAATGAGAGTTATAGAACATAATATTTTCCTTTTTCTGCCCTGGCTTCCATCTAATGAACATTCTAAATATGTAGCTTCTATGATCTGCTTTTACCTACTCTGGAGTTCTGATTTACTGCTTCTATTTCTATCATTCCTCTGCATCACTTCTTACTCTTTTCAGCAAAGAAAAGGAGGAAAGCTTAGTTAACAAACTAAAATTCACAACAGCTGACTCCTATACTATTAATAATATATATTGTTTGAAAAGAAATATTTCAAACAAAATGACTATCTACTATAAAGGTTTCATTTTATTATTTATTTATTTTTGTTTTTTGAGACAAGAGTCTCACATTGTTGCCCAGGCTGGAGTGCAGTGGTGCAATCTTGGCTCACTGCAACCTCCGCCTCCCAGGTTCAAGTGATTCCCCTGCCTCAGCCTCCTGAGCAGCTGGGATTACAGGTGTGCGCCATCGTGCTTGGCTAATTTTTTATTTTTAGTAGAGACAAGGTTTTGCCATGTTGGCCAGGCTATTCTCAAACTCCTGACCTCAGGTGATCCACCCGCCTGGGCCTCCTGAAGTGCTGGGATTACAGGCATGAGCCACTGCACCCAGTCTGGCCATAAACTTTTGATGGGCTCAAGAACCAAAACCTAAACCTAAACTTCTGCTTCATTTTTTATAATATTTTATTAATTCATCCAACTTAAGGTTTTTCCTCTATTCCTCAATTTCCTTTTCAGAAGCATACATTTCAATAAGGTTTAATTAGATAGATACATTTAATGTCTTGTTTAAATGACATTTTTAACATTACTTCTTTGATGGCAGTTTCCCTTTAATCACCTAGCACATTTATTACAAAGTTTTTCCACTAAACATGGTCTTGTTTGTTTAAATTAAATAGAAGAGTACTAGAAAAGAGATATTTCTGTTATATTATGTTTTGTTGATTCCAATAGTTCATCTGCATATGTAATATCCAATGACTGCTTTTTTCCATAGTTGCTAAATTTTTAAGTAAACTACAACCATATGTGAAGTTTCAATTATATTGCCCACATTGGATTAAGTGTGCTTCATCAACTTGGATTATAAGGAAAACAACCAAAATGTCACCTTCTTATTGTCATTATAATTCATAGTTACCATCCTCTTTAAGGTGCTTCCAATTTATCCATTTTGTTGCTTTTTTATACATTTTATCCATTTGTGTCAATCTTAGTGCCTGGTCATTTTTCCTCATTAATTGTTGCTCAAATGCAATTCTGAAAGCATCTGCCATTACATAAGCTTCTTCTTTACTCTTCTGCAAAAGTTCCAACTGGTTTTGAAAGAAAGTTTGAGAGGTGTCAGAGGCAAAACCAGAATAATTCTTGCTGAATGCTGAATTAAATTAACATATGCAATCTCCCTGCCTGGCACTGGTCTATTGCCTGTGTTTGATCTAGTTTATCTGCTTATGCTAATTAATACTTGCTACTTCTGCAATAGCAACCTACTCTGATCCAGATTATCAGCGGTCTCCCTTGTGGTGCCTGTCAACTGCCTGCTAATCTAACCCCTGGACCTCCCTACCACATGCAGGCCCTGTGTGTGTGTCCTGCTCAAGTCCTGGGAGAAAGGGCCCAGCATGAAAGGTATGGGGATGCCAAAGGCTGCATTCCAATTCAGCTTTAGGCCATTCCAGACAACAGTGCTGAAAATAATGATAAATACCACCTTTCAAATACTTCTCATAGCTGACCTTGACTGTGATCAATGTAATCTCATGTTTTTCTTTTGTTTTTTTTTTTGAGATAGAGTTTGACTCTTGTTGCCCCGGCTAGAGTGCAACGGCGTGATCACAGCTCACTGCAACCTCCACCTCCCAGATTCAAGCAATTCTCCTGCCTCAGCCTCCTGAGGAGCTGAAATTACAGGCATGTGCCACCATGCTGGGCTAATTTTTGTATTTTTAGTAGAGACAGGGTTTCTCCATGTTGGTCAGGCTGGTCTCGAACTCCCGACCTCAGGTGATCCACCCACCTCTACCTCCTAAAGTGCTGGGATTACAGGCATGAGTCACTGCACCTGGCCTCTTTTCTTTTTTCTTTTTTTTTTAAGAGTCTCACTCTCTCGTCCAGGCTGGAGTGCAGTGGCATGATCTCGGCTCACTGCAACCTCCACCTCCCAGTTTTAAGTAATTCTCCTGCCTCAGCCTCCCAAGGAGCTGGGACTATAGGCACACACTGCCACACCTGGCTAATTTTTTATATTTTAGTAGAGACGGGGTTTCACCATGTTGCCCAGGCTGGTCTCATACTCTGGCAATCTACCTGCCTCGGCCTCTCAAAGTGCTAGGATTACAGGTGTGAGCCACCATGCCTAGCCCTTTTTTTTTTTTTGAGACAAGGTCTCTCACTCTGTCACCCAGGCTAGAGTGCACTGGCGCAAACATGGCTCACTGTAGTTGTGACGTCTTAGGCTCAAGTGATTCTCCCACCTCAACCTCCCAAAGTGCTGGGATTACAGGCGTAATCATTACTCCTCATGCTTTTCTTAATGAATGGCTACTGTCCAACTGTTGGTTTTCCTATATACTCTAAAGACTTTATTTTTTTTAATTTAATTTTGTTCTATTTTGTTCTATTTTAAGTTCTAGGATACATTTGCAGGATGCAGGTTTGTTACCTAGGTAAACAGGTACCACAGTGGTTTACCACACCTAAGGACTTTAAATTCCATACCTTCAATAAAGGTAAAACATTTTAGAATTATGGTCCATGTACTACTATATTTGTAAGTAAAGACCAAACATAACGGCAGCTATCGTTTAATTAAATGTCTAGCATGTTCATGGCACTATGTTAAACATTGTATGTCTATTTCCTCCATTCTCATAACAACGATCCAAAGTAGTTATTACCCTCCACTTAACATAGTAGGAAACCTGAGACGTATCCTGTCCAAAGCCACACAGCTAGTAAATGGTGGAGCAAAGACGAAAACCTAGATCTGGCTGGTACAAAGGTTCCTTTCACTGTACCTTGCTGCTGTTCAAATACATTCCATGCTTATCTCTCCATTAATCAGTGTTGCTAATCCTAGTGATTTTAAGCATAAATGTACATTTTCCTTCTATTATGTAGTAATTTTAGGGCCATGTATAGATGAGAACAATGTAAATTTTAGGAATATTAATTATAAACTTAGGCAAATCAATTTAGGTGCCTTCAAATATCACACCAAATACTATTTGGAGATGGAGTTTCACTCTTGTCGCCCAAACTGGAGTGTAGTGGCACAATTTTGACTCACAGCAACCTCTGCCTCTCAGGTTCAAGTGATTCTCCTGCCTCGGCCTCCCAAGTAGCGGGGATTACAGGCATCTGCCACCATGCCCGGATAATTTTTTGTATTTTTATTAGAGACATGGTTTCACCATATTGGCCAGGCTGGTCTCGAATTCCTGACCTCAGGTGATCCACCCGCCTTAGCCTCCCAAAGTGCTGGGATTACAGGCGTGAGCCATTGCACCCTGCCCCAAGTACTATTAATATATGCATTTTTGAACTAGGTAAACAAAATCCAATTTATAAGTTAATACTATCACCTAAAAACTAAGTGTAAGTTCCATAGTCAATAACTACTAAAATGAAGTTAATTATTGCAGATATGTCCATTTATTCTACTATTTGTAGAGAAAGAAAACTAAAGCTTTTGCTGTTGTGATAATGTAATACCTCTTGTTTGAGCTGAAGAAGCAGTTTCTGAGTGGACGCTGCCATTCTGGCACAAGAACAGGGGCTCCCTCCAGGCCCATGACAAAGGCAGGCTCCGAGGACCGCAAGCTTTAAATTGAAAAGCATCGCTCCCATTACTAAGTGTCCCACTGTTTGAGCTGCACACAAACACAGGGGCATTTACACACATACTCATGCACTACTACTCAGGTATCTGATCCAAAAACACTGGAAAGGAAAGAAAATAGGCCAGGCACAATGGCTCGTGCCAGTAATCCCAGCACTTCGGGAGGCAGAGGCGGGCAGATCACGAGGTCAGGTGTTCAAGACCATCCTGGTCAATATGGTGAAACCCCGTCTTCTAAAAATACAAAAAAATTAGCTGGGCGTGGTGGTGTGTGCCTACAGTCCCAGCTATTCAGGCGGCTGAGGCAGGAGAATTGCTAGAAACCAGAAAACGGAAGTTGCAGTGAGCCAGGATCAAGCCACTGCACACCAGCCTGGGATAGAGGGAGATTCCATCTCAAAAAATATATACAGAGAAGAAAGCTGAGACTAGGATCTTAGAATACAAGTGGAAATTAACTACAAATGAGGAAAAGAATGTCATGACTTAGAACACAAACAAAAGGGAATTTTGCTTTCCTTCGTCTCATTCTTAAAACCTTTCATCCTGGCCGGGCGCGGTGGCTCACGCCTGTAATTCCAGCACTTTGGGAGGCCGAGGCGGGCGGATCATGAGGTCAAGAGATCGAGACCATCCTGGCCAACATGGTAAAACCTCATCTCTAATAAAAATACAAAAAAATCAGCTGGGCGTCGTGGCGCGCGCCTGTAGTCCCAGCTACTCAGGAGGCTGAGGCAGGAGAATTGCTTGAACCCGGGAGGCAGAGGTTGCAGTGAGCTGAGGTCGCACCACTGCGCTCCAGCCTGGTGCCTGGTGAGGGAGTAAGACTCTGTCTCAAAAAAAAAAAAAAAAAAACCTTTAATCCTGGCATCATTCTCCTATAGGTCTGAGTCCTTGGCAGGAGTTTAGCCTAACAATATGGTTCACACTAACATCCACAGCACACCTTTCCTGTGACAGTTTGGCCCCGATGCCTGGCATTCACTACTGCCAGTTTCCTCCCAAGGAGAGTC
This sequence comes from Plecturocebus donacophilus, assembly GCA_004027715.1. Taxonomy (NCBI): domain Eukaryota; kingdom Metazoa; phylum Chordata; class Mammalia; order Primates; family Pitheciidae; genus Plecturocebus; species Plecturocebus donacophilus. The sequence continues at coordinate 45,963 of PVKP010008897.1, read as the reverse complement.
ATCTGCTCAGAAATGACAAGGGAATTTTAATGTATCAGTGAGAAAAACAGTCATCCCTCCACTCCTAAAAATATAAAGAAATATGATTGGTTCCTGTGTAAAAGAATAAAACCCTAGCACTATCCAAACTTATGCCAAGAGCGAAGTTAAGCCCTGGAGACCAAGTCAGGTAGTGTGTTTGCAATTCTGCTTCTAGATTAGAGTAACCCTCTTTCTCACTGCTCTTGTCCTGTAAATGAGGAGGAGAGACCAGAGACCAGACCTTCCTGCTTCCATCACTGACCTCTGTTATAGATTAGCTGTCTTATTTTCCTATACCTAACTCAGGCTATGTGACTTCCAAAGAGCTCCATGGCTTGTTAGTGTGGAATGTAAAACACACCTTCCCCAAAAGAATCATCTTCATGTGGAATGTAAAATACACCTTCCCCAAAAGAAAACAATCATCTCAACTAATAAGATCTAAGCACTAAACCATACCATAAAAAGATGCTGAAATGCTGTTAAACTCCCATAAACATTGTCCATATACATCAGCCCAAACTTCTACATTTTAGAACAATGACTTCTTTGAAATCTGTGCTTCCTGGGTAATCTTTCCTCAACTGTTATGCTTGAATAAACACTTTAAACTAGATTCTGGCCAGGCATGGTGACTCATGCCTGTAATCCCAGCACTTTGGCAGGCCAAAGCGGGTAGATCATGAGGTCAGGAGATCAAGACCAGCCTGACCAACTTGGTGAAACCCTGTCTCTACTGAAAATACAAAAATTAGCTGGGCGTGATGGCTCATGCCTGTAAACCCATCTACTCTGGAGGCTGAGGCAGGAGATCGCTTGAACTGGGGAGGCAGATGTCTGCAGTGAGCCGAAATCATGCCACTGCACTCCAGCCTGGACAATAAGAGTGAAACTCTGTCTCAAAAATAAATAAATAAATAAATAATAAACTAGATTCTGATCCCTTTGATTAGTTTGACACTTGGTTGACCATTGTAGTTGGAAGAAAAGTAGTATAATAATTTTACTTCTTAAAAATCCACTTTAAAAGCTAACCACAAGTGGGCTGGGCATGGTGGTTCACAACTATAATCCCAGCATTTTGGGAGAGCAAGGTGGGCAGATTACCTGAGGTCAGGAGTTCAAGACCAGCCTGACCAACATGGTGAAACCACCTCAACTAAAAATGTAAAAATTAGCTGGATATGGTGGCGTGTGCCTGTAATCCCAGCTACTTGGGAGACTGAGGCAGGAAAATTGCTTGAACTTGGGAGGCAGAGGTTGTAGTGAGTTGAGATCATGCTATTGTACTCCAGCCTAGGCAACAGAGCAACTCTGTCTCAAAAAAAAAAAGCTAACCACAAGTTACTTTCCCAACATATTCCAGTATGTATCAATTTCACATGAGCTATCTATACAACATGGTGTGCCATATATTTTATTTATTTTGTATTTTTTGAGACAAAGTCTTGCTCTGTAGCCAGGCTGGAATGCAGTGGCAAGATCTCGGCTCACTGCACCTCTGCCTCTTGGGTTCAAGTGATTCTTCTGCCTCAGCCTCCAAGTAGTTGAGATTACAGGCATGTGCCACCACGCCCAGCTAAGTTTTTTTTTTTTTTTGTATTTTTAGTAGTGATGGGGTTTCCCCATGGTGGTCAGGCTGGTCTCGAACTCCTGACCTCAAATGATCCACCCGCCTTGGCCTCCCACAGTGCTAGGATTATAGGTGTGAGCCACTGTTCCTGGCCTGTGCCATATATATATACATTTTGAGACAGAGTTTCACTCTTGTTGCCCAGGCTGGAGTGCAATGGCTCAATCCTGGCTCACACAACCTCTGCCTCCCAGATTCAAGCGATTCTCCTGCCTCGGCCTCCTGAGTAGCTGGGATTACAGGCATGTGCCACCATGTCCGAATTATTTTGTATTTTTAGTAGAGCCAGGGTTTCTCCATGTTGGTCAGGCTGGTCTCGAACTCCCGACCTCAGGTGATCTGCTCACCTTGGTCTCCCAAAATGCTGGGATTACAGGCGTGAGCCACTCTGCCCAGACCATATATTTTAAAGTCCCACACCCATATATTTTAAAATTTCAAACTTTAAAATATATGGTTGTGGGTGTGGTGGCTCACACCTGTAATCCCAGCACTTTGGGAGGCTGAGCCAGGCAGATAGCTTGAGCCCAGGAGTTTGAGACCAGCCTGGGCCACATGAGACCCTATCTCTACAAAAAAAATGTTAAAAATTAGCTGGGTGTGATGGTGGTGTGCACCCACAGTTCCAGCTACTCAGGAGGCTGAGGTCAGAGGATCACTTGAGCCCGGGAAGTCTAAGCTGCAGTGAGCCATGATTGTGCCACTGTACTCCAGCCTGAGCTGCAGAGTGAGACCCTGTCTCAAAAAAAAAAAAAATTTCATGTGGAATTTACTAAAAAATTGTTATCTAAGCATCTTCCTGTTGCTGTAAATTTCACATGGATGAGCAACATAAAATGTAACCCTATTTTAGAGACTTTTCAGAGAGGAAAATTCCACTGGATCCCTTAGTGTAAAGGCCTTTTCGGAACACTCTTTCTCACATCAAAGATAACCGTGAAGCACGGAGTGAGCTTTCGGTTGAGCTGAAGGTACGAATGGTGGATGTGTGGCACACAGGTCCTTTCCCTTTGCATTTTCCTACTCCTGATAATTGCCCATGCCTAAGTTGCCAAAAGCAACTAAGACCTGGGAAGGGACAGTATAAATCACAGCAGGTTAAAGCCAGGACCCCTGGCTCCCAGTGCCACTTCCTTACTTCAGTGCCCCTCATCAGCTGTGTTGGGGCCCTTGTTCCTGCCTGGCTGGAGGTAAGGCTGGCCCATAGCCTACTCAAGACTATCATAAAACACACTGTCCCTAAACTTTCTCTAAGCTGTTTCTTGTATTTTTCCTTTTTGCTATTACACTAGTTTTCCACCCTCGGCAGTAGAACATGGTGCTCAAAAGCACCACCTCTAAGTTCAGTCTACAGGTACAAACCCCAGCTCTACCATGTACTAGCTGTGTGACGCCAGGCACATTACTTAACCCCTTAATGCCTCTGTTACCTCATTTGCGAAGTGGGAATTACAACAGCACCCACTTGAGGTATTTGTGAGGACTAAAGACATCAATGTGTGCAAAGCACTCAGAACATCATCTGAACTTGCTAAGGACTATGCAGATATTTGCTATTATTAGCAATCTTTTCTTTCCTTCCTCCCTTCCTCCCTCCCTCCCTCCCTCTCTCCCTCTCTCCCTCTCTCTCTTTCTTTTTGAGACAGGGTTTTGCTTTGTCACCGAGGCTGGAGTGCAATGGCATGATCTTGGCTTACTGCAACCTCCACCTCTGGGTTCAAGCAATTCTCCTGCCTCAGCCTCCTGAGTAGCTGGGACTACAGGTGCCTGCCACCACGCCTGGCTAATTTTTCTATTTTTAGTAGAGACGGTGTTTCACCATGTTTGCCACGCTGGTCTTGAACTCCTGACCTTGTGATCTGTCCACCTAGGCCTCCCAAAGTGCTGGGATCACAGGTGTGAGCTGCCACTCCTGGCTACCAATTTTTCTTAAGTTCCTCAATAAGTGCATGGCTGCCCCTTCTCACTCCGCTGTTCCACTAATTTCTTTTTTTTTTTTTCTTTTCACAGAAATGTGCAGAGAATCTGCTAATTTCTTATGAGTCCCAGGCCCCTTCTGACTTCATTAGCCAAACTCCCACATTGCAAGCCATTGGCATTGCATCAGCAGATTTTTGTTCTGAACCTGGCTTTACCACAGACTGACCTTGTCACCTCAGGAAAGCAACGGAACTTATTTGAGCCGTAGTTTCCTCTTCTGTAAAATGGGGATCATACCTGCTTTGCAACCCTCACAAGACTACTATGAAGATCACATACAACAATGTGTATGAAAGCACTCAAACTGTAAGCCGCAACCCAGGTGTGAGACATTACTAACAGCTTCTGCTAGAATTGTGAAGGTAAGAGATAAATGGGGCAGAAGTGGCCAGCACATTCCCTCATGTCCAACAATGTCCTGTATGAAGGGCACGGAACCAGTAAGGCTGGAAGAACCGACCTGGGCAAACCCAGGGGCCTCTCTCACTCTCATCCTCAAATTGCTAAGTATGTGCTATTATAGAACATGTAAGAAAAGGAAAGTAGAAAATGTCCCTCTGTTCAGCTTTCCTACATGCTTACCCACCTCCAGACCTGAAGCCTCTGCAAAGCCACTTTTATCACAGCACATGTTTTCCTGAGCCATCTTCTGCTGTTTGATATCAAGCATAGCGAGGGCCTCCAAATATCGTTGATTCAAAACTAGGAAGGGCCATATGAGAAAGTATTCATTATGATGTCTAACTCCCAGCTTCATCCAATCTAGTTATCCCAACATCATTTACTTTTTTTTTTTTTTTTAAGATGGAGTTTCGTTCTTGTTGCCCAGGCTGGAGTGCAATGGTATGATCTAGGCTGACGGCAACCTCTGCCTTTTGGCTTTAAGCAATTCTCCTGCCTCAGCCTCCCGAGTAGCTGGGATTACAAGCATGCGCCACCATGCCTGGCTAATTTTGTATTTTTAGTAGTGATGGGGTTTCTCCATGTTGGTCAGGCTGGTCTTGAACTCCCGACCTCAGATGATTCACCCACCTTGGCCTCCCAAAGTGCTGGGATTATAGGCGTGAGCCACCGCGCCCAGCCATATACTCATTACTTACAAGCAATACTCTACCCAAAAGATTTGGCTCCATTCAGAAAAACTATCTGATAGAATAATGAGTATCTTGTAAGATCAAATATATGTAATACTAGATGAAATGGTGTCTTTTTTTTTTTTTTTTGATACAGTCTTGTTTCATCACCAGGCACCAGGCCGGAGTGCAGTGGCACGAACTCAGCTCGCTGCAACCTCCGCCTCCCCCGTTCAAGCAATTCTCCTGCCTCAGCCTTCCGAGTAGCTGGGCCTACAGGCGCGAGCCCACGCCCAGCTAATTTTTGTATTTTTAGTAGAGACGGGATTTCACCATGTTGGCCAGGATGGTCTCGATCTCTTGACCTCGTGATCCACCCGCCTTGGCCTCCCAAAGTGCTGGGATTACAGGCGTGAACCACCACGCCTAGCCGACGGTGTCATTTTTAATGTAAAGCATCTTAAGTTTGCAACTGAGGTCAGATCCCTGTTTGCTCTTGGGAAATGTGTAGGATTTTCGAAAAGGGAACACGTAAAAGCAAATTATTCAGAGATTTTATGGTTAGTGAGAAAACTGGATGGTGAGATCTCATATATTGTATTCATGTCAAACATACCAGCTATCCAAGCTTGATCAGATTTTTCTATTAGCTATGAGTTTTCACAAGAAGATATCAAACCAAACATTTAGAACAAGAGGGGTCCTGCTGTCTTCTGAAGAGCAGAAAACAGTACCTTTTCCCTGTCACTGCAGGGTGGAGTGTTACACGGAAGGGGAGGACTTGTGATTGTGAGCAGCTTCTGTCCTGAGCTTATCTAACACAGGAGACATCTTTATCAGCCCGAGTCCCTGCTGCTGAGATGAGCCAGCTGTATGTGCAGATCTCAGGGGGAGGCATTTATACAACTCAGTTACCACAGAGCCTAAAGCGCCGCTCTCAGCCCCATTTAGAGCTTCTTTTGTCCTTTGCTTCTTTTTTTCCTTTCTTTTCTTTGTTTAAGAGACAGGGTCTCGCTCTGCCACCCAGGCTAGAGTGCAGTGGTCCAATCATCGCTCACTGCAGCTTCAAACTCCTGGGATCCAGGGATCCTCTCACCTTAACCTCCCAAGTAGCCAGGACTACAGGTGTGTGCTACCACGCCTGCCTAATTTTTGTTTATTTTTTGTAGAGACAGAGTCTCACTATGTTGTCCAGATTGGTCTCAGACTCCTGGCCTCAAGCAATACTCTCGCTTTGGCTTCCCATAGCACTGGGATTACAGGCATCAGCAACAGCGCTTGGCTTGTTTTGTCCTCTTCAAGCCACCTTTTTAATATCTGCTAAGAAGGGAGAACTAGCCTCTTCTCTAAATTTTTATGGCTAGGTGCAGTGGCTCACACCTTTAATCCCAGCACTTTTGGAGGCCAAGGTGGGAGGATTGCTTGAGGCCAGGAATTCAAGACCAGATGGGGTAACAAAGTGAGACTCCCCCTCATCTCTACAAAAATTTTTTTTTAAAGTTAGCACTTCGGGAGGCCAAGGCAGGCGGATCACCTGAGGTCAGGAGTTCCCGACCAGCCTGACCAATATGGTGAAACCCCATCTCTACAAAAATACAAAAAAATTAGCTGGGCATGATGGTGGATGACTGTAATTCCAGCTACTCAGGAGGCCAAGGCAGGAGAATCACTTGAACCCAGGAGGCAGAGGTTGCAGTGAGGCGAGATTGTGCCACTGTACTCCAGCTTGGGCAACAGAGCGAGACTCTGTCTCCAAGAAAAAAAAATAGAAAACAAAAATTAGCCTCGGCACGGCGGCTCACGCCTGTAATCCCAGCACTTTGGCAGGTCAAGGCAGGCGAATCACCTGAGGTTAAGAGTTGAAGACCAGCCTGGCCCACATGGTGAAACCCCATCTCTACTAAAAATACAAAAATTAGATGCAGTGGCACGTGCCTGTAATACTAGCTACTCAGGAGGCTGAGGCAGGAGAATCGCTTGAACCTGGGAGGCGGAGGTTGCAGTGAGCTGAAATCATGCCAATGCACTCCAGCCTGGGTGACAGAACAAGACTCCACCTCAAAATTAGCTGGGCATGTTGGTGGGCATCTGCAATCCCAGCTACTCAGGAGGCTAACACAGGAGAATCACTTGAACCCAGGAGGCAGAGGTCATAGTAAGCCGAGATTGCGCCACTGCACTCCAGCCTGGGCAACAGAGCGAGATTCCATCTCAATAATAATAATAATAATAAAATAATAATAATACATTTTTAATTAGCTGGGCATGGTGGAACATGCCTGCAGTCCCAGCTACTCGGGAGGCTGAGATGGGAGGATCTCTTAAGCCCAGAAAGTGGAGGTTGCAGTGAACTAAGATTGTGTCACTGCACTCCAGACTGGGCAACAGAGCAAGACCCTGTGTGAAAAAGTAAATAAATAAATAAATAAATAAATAAAATGTTGTAAAAAGTTAACATCAGGCTGGGCACAGTAGCTCACACCTGTAATCCCAGCACTTTGAGAGGCCAAAGTGGGTGGGTCATTTGAGGTCAGGAGTTTGAGACCAGCCTGGCCAACATGGTGAAACCCTGCCTCTATTAAAAATACAAAAATTAGCCAGGCGTGGTGGCAGGCACCTGTAGTCCCAGCTACTTGGGAGGCTGAGGCAGGAAGATTGCGTGAACCCAGGAGGTGGAGGTTGCAGTGAGCCAAGATCCCACCACTGGGCCTTATGATGAAATGAGATATAAATAATGATATAAAAAGATATATAATATAAATTATATATACATATATATCATTTCTACTTAGGTTCTTCAAACATCAGGTGCTCTACCATTTTGCTTTAAGTGAAAACTAAATAAAAAGGAGAAAATGGGAAGAAATTACTTAATGGGTATGACATTTTATTTTGGAGTACTGGAACCGTTTGGAACTAGACAAAGGTGATTAGGCAACTTTTGAATGCCACTGAATTGCTGATTTATTTTTTCGAGACACAGTTTCTGTCACCCAAGCTTTAGTGCAGTGGCACAATCATGGCTCAGTGCAGCCTCAACCTCCTGGGCTCCAGTGATCCTCTCACCTCAGCTCCCCAGGTGGCTAGGGCTACAGGCCAGTGTCACCACATCTGTCTAATTTGGATTTTTCTGTTGTTATTTTTGTTTTCAGTAGAAACAAGGTCTTGCCATGGTACCCAGGCTGGTCTCAAACTTCTAAGCTCAAGTTATCCTCCTGCCTTGGTCTCCCAAAGTTCTGGGATTAGAAGTGTGAGCTACTGTGCCTGGCAAGAATTGTTCACTTTTTTTTTTTTAAGACGAAGTCTCGCTCTGGTACCCAGACTGGAGTGCAGTGTCACTATCTCAAGTCACCACAAATTTCACCTCCCGAGTAAAAGCAATTAGTCTGCCTCGGCCTCCAGAGTAGCTAGAAGTACAGGTGCCCATGCCTGGCTAATTTTTGTATTTTTAGTAGGAACGGGGTTTCATTATATTGGCCAGGCTGGACTTAAACTCCTGACCTCAGATGATCCACCCGCCTTGGCCTCCCAAAGTGCTGCGATTACAGGCATGAGCTACCATGTCCAGCCAGGAATTGTTCACTTTTAAATACTTTTATGTTATGTGAATTTCACCTTGATAAATTTTCTTAAATTTAAAAAACCTAAATGATACATTTCTTCCCTCTATTATGCTTACCGTATATTATTGTAAAATACTAGCATGTTACGTTTATTGATACATGTGTTCTTAATACAAAAATCATCATTACCTGCATTGTCAGACTTTAGCATTTTAATTTCTTCTGTTTTCACTTTCAGATTCTCTTTGAGGACCGCATTTTCACAGTTTAACCTGGAAAAAATAACTGAAACATTAATACTTCCTTGCTGAGTGAAAATATTTTTATTGCCATAATTGGAAAACAAAAATCTAAATATAGTTTTTCCTACTTCAAAACAGTCTGGAATTTACATGTATCACAAAAATAAAAACAATTTAAAGGAATGTAGTCAGTTTTTTTTTTTTTTTTTTTTAGACCGAATCTCACTCTGTCGCCCAGGCTGCCATGCGGTGGCACAATCTCATCTCAAACTCTGCAAACTCTGCCTGGTGGGTTCAAGTGATTCTCCTGCCTCAGCCTCCCAAATAGCTAGGATTATAGGCAGTTGCCACCACACCCGGCTAATTTTTGTATTTTAGTAGAGATAGGGTTTCACCATGTTGGCCGGACTGGTCTCAAACTCCTGACCTCAAGTGATCTGCCCACTTTGGCCTCCCAAAGTGCTGGGATTACAGGTGTGAGCCACTGTGCCCAGCCTAAACATACTCTTACCATTTCTTAGTTGAGACATATCAGAACCAGAAATATTTCTGAGCATTACATTCTGCATACTCATTTTCTTTACTTAGTAACCATTTGAAATAACAAGTATATGCTTAGGTTACCTTCAAAAACTTACATACATAGGCCCTCATGTAAACTATTGACTTTGGGTAGTAATGATATATCAACATTAGTTATAAAAAATGTACCACTGGCCGGGCGCGGTGGCTCACACCTATAATCCCAGCACTTTGGGAGGCCGAGGCGGGTGGATCACAAGGTCAAGAAATCGAGACCATCTTGGTCAACGTGGTGAAACCTCGTTTCTATTAAAAATACAAAAATTAGCTGGGCATGGTGGTACATGCCTGTAGTCCCAGATATTTGGGAGGCTGAGGCAGGAGAATTGCTTAAACCCAGGAGGCGGAGGTTGCAGTGAGCCGAGATCGAGCCATTGCACTCCAGCCTGGGTAACAAGAGCGGAACTCCGTCTCAAAAAAAAAAAAGTACCACTCTGGTGGGGGATGTTGATAGTTGGGGAGGCTGTGTATATGGGAAATCCCTGTACCTTCTGCTCAATTTTGCTGTGAACCTATAAATGCTCTAAAAAAAGAAAACCAACAAAGTATTTCATGGAAAAAAAAAAAAAAAAGATACATAGGGTACACTCATGTTCATGGCAGCATCATGCAAAATAGCTAAAAGGTAGAGGTAACTCAAGTGTCCATCAGGGATGAATGGATAAACAAAATGGGGAACCTGGTCATAAAGTGTATAATTTAAAGTTATTAAATAAACTCACACTAATACAAGAGTTGTTCCAAAGATATTTTTTCTCTCTTCGGAGCTGACTGTCAGAACATAAAAATTTACCATCTTGGGCCGAGTGTGGTGGCTCACACCTGTAATCCCAGCACTTTGGGAGGCGAGGCAGGCAGATCACCTGAAGTCAGGAGTTTGAGATCAGCAACATGAAGAAACCCCATCTCCATTAAAAATACAATATTAGGCCGGGCACGGTGGCTCACACCTGTAATGCTAGCACTTTGGGAGGGCATGGCGGGCAGATCACCTGAGGTCAGGAGTTCAAGACCAGCCTGGCCAACATGGCAAAACCCTGTCTCCACTAAAAATACAAAAATCAGCTGGGCATGGTGGTGGGCACCTGTAATCCCAACTACTCAGGAGGCTGAAGCAGGAGAATCGTTTAAACTCAGGAGGTGGAAGTTGCAGTGACCTGAAATAGCGCCATTGCACTCCAGCCTGGGCGATAAGAGCAAAACTCCATCTCAAGAAAAAAAAAATTAGCCAGGCGTGGCAGTGCACACCTGTAATTCCAGTTACTCGGGAGGCTGAGAAAGGTGGATCACCTGAGGTTGGGAGTTCGAGATCAGTCTGACCAACATGGAGAAACTATATCTCCACTTAAAATACAAAATTAGCCAGGAGTGGTGGTGCATGCCTGTAATCCCAGCTACTCGGGAGGCTGAGGCAGGAGAATCACTTGAACCCAGGAGGCAGAGGTTGCAGTGAGCCAAGATTGCGCCATTGTACTCCAGCCTGGGTAACAAGAGCGAAACTCCATCTCAAAAACAAAAAAAATTTGGCTGGGTGCAGTGGCTCACACCTGTAATCCCAGCACTTTGGGAGGCAAACACAAGTGGATCACAAGGTCAAGAGATGGAGACTATCCTGGCCAACATGGTGAAACCCCATCTCTACTAAAAATACAAAAAAATTAGCTGGGCATGGTGGCACATGCCTGTAGTCCCAGCTACTCGGGAGGCTGAGGCAGGAGAATTACTTGAACCTGGGAGGCAGAGGTTGTAGTGAGCCGAGATCGCACAACTGCACTCCAACCTGGTGACAGAGTGAGACTCTGTCTTAAAAAACAGAAAAGAAATTTACCATCTTAACCATCTTATTTTTAATCTTTTTTTTTTTTTGACAAGATGAGGGTCTTGCTATGTCAACTAGGCTGATTTTGAACTCCTGGACCAAAGCAGTCCCCCCACCTCAGGCTCCCAAAGTGCTGAGATTACAGGTGTGAGCCATCATGACCAGTCCCTCAAAAGATTTTGTTTGAAAAAAAACATAGTTCCAATTCTAAAATAATTCTTATACTATATTTTAAAATAGAGTTTATACTATTTGGATTTTTGTTTGTTTTGTTTTGGTTTATTTTTGAGACACAGACTCTCTGTCATCCAGGCTGGAATGCCGTAGTGCGATCACAGCTCATTGCAGCCTCCAACGCCCCAGCTCAGGTAATCCTCCCACCTCGGCTTTCCACATAGCTGGGGCTACAGGTGCAAGCCACCATACCCAGCTAATTTTTGTAGTTTTGTACAGGTAAGGTTTCACCATGTTGGCCAGGCTGATCTCAAACTCCTGGGCTCAAGTGATCCTCCTGCCTTGGCTTCCCAAAGTGCTAGGATTATAGGCATGAGCCACTGCCCTTGGCCTATGCAATTTTTTTTTAAAGAAAATTAACACTATGCTGTTAAAGTCACTAAGAGGGGGGAAGGTAAGAAAAAAAAAGAAAATTTACACTAACAGAAAAAATATGCAAGTATTGTGGATAAGCAATATAAATTTTATAATCTTTTGCACTTAGTTCAAAGAAGAAAGCATAAATTACTTTTGAATTACATACATTGTAAAGATTTTCAAAGAAAAATAATAGAGCAATATACAAACCTGTCATATTTTTGGGTCCAAGATTCTTCTATATTTTTAAATCTATTATGATCAAATTCTATTTCCCATTGCAAGGCATTTATTTCCTATGGAAATAAAATAGTATCTTCATGGCAAATTACTACAAATAAATCATTTAAGGACATTGTCAATAGCTGAAATAAATCCTATAATCAGTCCACAGAAAAGGTTTAAAGAGAAAAAATTAACTATTGCTCAAAAAATGTCTATGACATTTGTAAACATATATAACATGCCTCTTTAGCACTCAAAACAACTCTGCCAAAACTCACTTAATATTGAAAAAAACTCAAATTGTTTGGCTTCAAAATTTGCTGGATTGCTACACCTGGATTTCTCAGTGCTAGAGACCTCAAGCAAAATCCAGTCCTGGAAATCTTAGCTCAATGGTCCAAGCAAGGGAGAACACACCAGGCATAGGAGGGAGACCTGACCATCTAGGATGATTCCTACCACCTTTATAGTGAAGATGGGATGGTCAGAAAGACATATGTCCTGCCAGGCAAGGATAAGGATTAAACAAAAAAAATTTTTTAGAAGAAAAATGAGAAGTATCAATTTGGCAGGCCTCCTACTACCTTAACATGGTGGGGAAAAAAAATAACCTCAATTCATTGTGCACATGACAATCTGTTTTAGCTGTAAACTCCAAAAGGGAAGACCATCAGAACTAAAGCACATCTAGCAGAGGGTATGCACAAATGACAGATCTATTAGTATGGTGAATTTAGGGAAATTATATTAAAACTTATTGGATTGAATTAAGTCTAGACTGAAAGCAGCAAATACCTTCTCCAAGGATCTCTTTTGTTCCATAGTTTTTTGAAGCACTGCCTGCGTATGACTTGTGGCTTTGCCAAGTATTGCCTAAGAAAAATAAAACTAGCATCAGTATAAATTAAATTTGTAATCACTCCTACGTACATCATGAAATTCTCTTTTAAGGCAACAGAAAATTAAGATAAATTGAGATAAGTATTTCACAGTGACCACCTTTTATGGAGAGTCTGATAGTTCAAAAGTCAGGAGATCTTGGTTTGGTTCTTTTCCAATGAATGTGGGAATGAATGAATGAACTTTCTGCACAAAGAAAGTATTCAGAGCACTTTCTATTCATCAGTCAAAAAGTGAAAACCACCTGATATGGTTTGGCTCTGTGTCCTCACCCAAATCTCATCCTGAATTGTACTCCCATAATTCCCACATGTTGTGGGAGGGACCCGGTGGGAGATAATTTGAATCATGGGGGCAGTTTCTCCCATATTGTTTTTGTGGTAGTGAATAAGTCTCATGAGATCTGATGATTTTATTGGGGGTTTCCACTTTTGTATCTCTCTCATTTTCTCTTGCTGCCACCATGTAAAAAGTGCCTTTTGCCTCCCGCCATGATTCTGAGACCTTCCCAGCCATGTGGAACTGTAAGTCCAACTAAACCTCTTTTTCTTATCAGCCTTGAGAATGTATGTCTTTATCAGGAGTGTGAAAATAGACTAATACAGTAATTTGGGACCAGTAGAGTGGGGCATTGCTGAAAAGACACCCTAAAATACGGAAGCAACTTTGGAACTGGGGAACAGGCAGAGGTTGGAACAGTTTGGAGGACTCAGAAGAAGACAGGAAAACATGGGAAAGTTTGAAACTTTCTAGAGACTTGTAGAGTGGCCTTGACAGAAATACTGATGATTCATATGGATAATGAAATCCAGGCCGAGGTGGTCTCAGATGGAGAGGAGGAATTTGTTGGGAACTGGAGCAAAGGTGACTCTTGTTATGTTTCAGCAACGAGATTTGTGGCATTTTGCCCTGCCCTAGAGATTTATGGAACTTTGAACTTGAGAAAGATAATTTAGGGTATCTGGTGGAAGAAATTTCTAAGCAGCAAAGCATTCAAAACGTGACTTGGGTGCTGTTAAAGGCATTCAGTTTTAAAAGGTAAGCAGAGCATAAAAGTTTGGAAAATTTATAGACTGACAATGCGATAGAAAAAAAAAAATCCCATTTTCTAAGGATAAATTTAAGCCAGCTGCAGATATTTGCATAAGTGACGAGGAGCTGAATATTAATCCCCAAGACAATGGGGAAAATGTCTCCAGGGCATGCCAGAGACCTTTGCAGCAACTTCTTCCATCACCAACCCCAGAAGTCTAGGAGGAAAAAATGGTTTCGTGGGCAGGGCCTAGGATCCCCATGCTATGTGCAATATAAGGACTTGGTGCCCTGCATCCCAGCTGCTCTGGCAGTGGCTGAAAGGGGCCAAGGCACAGCTTGGGCTGTGGCTACAGAGTGCAAGTCCCAAGCCTTGGCAGCTTCCACACGCTGTTGAGCCTGTGGGTACGGAGAAGTCAAGAACTGGGGTTTGGGAACCTCCACTAGATTTCAGAAGATGTATAGAAACGACTGAATGTCCGGGCAGAAGTTTCCTATAGGGCCAGGGCCCTCATGGAGAATCTCTGCTAGGGCACTTCAGAAGGGAAATGTGGGGTTGGAGTCACCACACAGAGTCCCTACTGCAGCACCGACTAGTGCAGTTGTGAGAAGAGGGCCACTGTCCTCCAGACCCCAGAATGGTAGATCCACCCATGGCTTACACTGTGCACCTGGAAAAGCTGCAGAATCTCAATGCCAGCCCGCGAAAGAAGCCAGGAGAAAGGCTGTACCCTGCAAAGTAACAGGGGTGGAGCTGCCCAAGGCCATGGGGACGCACCTCTTGCATCAGTGTTACCTTGATGTGAGACCTAGAGTCAAAGGAGATCATTTTGGAGCTTTAAAATTTGACTGCCCTGCTAGATTTTGGACTTGCATCGGCCCTGTAACCCCATTGTTTTGGCCAATTTCTCCTACTTGGAACGGCTATATTTATCCAATACCTATACCCCATTGTATCTGGGAAGTAACTAGCTTGCTTTTGATTCTACTGGCTCATAGGCAGAAGGGACTTGCCTTGTCTCAGGTAAGACTTTGGACTGTGGACTTTCGGGTTAATGCTTAAATGAGTTAAGACTTTGGGGGACGGCTGGGAAGGCATGACTGGTTTTAAAACGTGAGGACATGAGATTTGGAGGGGCCAAAGGCGGAATGATATGGTTTGGTTCTGTGTTTTCACCCAAATCTCATCTTGAATTGTACTCCCATAATTCCCACATGTTGTGGGAGGGACCCACTGGGAGATAATTTGAATCATGGGGGTGGTTTCCCCATACTATTCTCATGGTAGTGAATAAGTCTCACTAGATCTGATGGTTTTATCAGGGGTTTCCACTTTTTCATCTTTCTCATTTTCTGTTGCCACTGCCACATTAAAAGTGCATTTCACCTCCTGCCATGATTCTGAGGCCTCCCCAGCCATGTGGAACCGAAAGTCCAATTAAACCTCTTTTTTCTCCAATCTGGAGTATGTCTTTATCAGCAGTGTGAAAACGGACTAATACATCACCCAAATGTTCATCAACTGGTGAATTCATAAACAAAACATGATGCATCTAGACAACAGAGTATTACTTGGCAATAAAAAGGAAGACAGTACTGATACATGCTACAACACGTATGAACCTCTAAAACATGCTAACTAAATGAATCTCAGTGCAAAAGAACCCAGTCACATATCCTATTATTCTATTTATATGAGACACAAAAGGCAGATCTACAAACAGAAAGTAGATCACCAGGGATGGGGGTAGGAATACGAGGAGTGACTGCTGATGGGCACCAAGTCCCTTTCTTGATGTTGTTCTAAAATTAGATTACAGTGATGGTGGTACAACTCTTACAGCTAGTAAAAATGAATTGCACTGTACACTTACATGAGAACTTCATAATATATAAATTATAAAGTTCTTAAAAATATACATACCTAAAAAAACACTCAATTGTATTAAGTCCTTCTGCTTTTGTTTTGAAAGTTAAAACCGCTGGGTTCAGTGGCTCACGCCTGTAATCCCAGCACTTTAGGAGGCCAAGGCAGGCGGATCATGAGGTCAGGAAATCAACACCGTCCTGGCCATGGTGAAACCCTGTATCTACTAAAATACAAAAAATTAGCCGGGCATGGTGACACGTGGCTGTAGTCCCAGCTACTCAGGAGGCTGAGGCAGGGGAATCGCTTGAACCCGGGAGGTGGAGGTTGCAGTGAGCCAAGATCGTGCCACTGCACTCCAACCTGGCAAAAGAGCAAGACTCCATCTCAAAACATAACAAAAGAAAAAAGAAAGTTAAAACCACACCAACATTATTATTGGAATACGTAAGTGATGAAAGTTTAAAAACAATTTCTTACCATGCTTTGAAGAATTTTCAGTGCTTCCTCTTTACCTCTGAGTTGCCTTTGAGATGCCTCAAGTTCAGTTTTTAAAATTTCTACCTCCTGAGGACAGAAAGAAAATTAGTCTTCCTATCTGCAAGATATGCAACCCTAAAATTACCAGTTTGGCTAGTCTACATTTACCTTTGGCTCAAAGCACTTACAAATGAGGCTGAAAATTCCTCTAGACTTAGTGAGTGAACCAGATACGCTAAAATTGAGAGCCTCGGCCGGGCGCAGTAATCCCAGCACTTTGGAAGGCAGAGGTGGGTGGATCACCTGAAGTCAGGAGTTCATGACCAGCCTGGCCAACATGGTGAAAGCCCGTCTTTACTAAACATACAAAAAACATGCCAGGCATGGTGGCACACGCCTATAATCCCAGCTACTCCGGAGGCTAAGGCAAGAGAATCACTTGAACCCAGGAGGCAGAGATAGCAGTGAGCTGAGATTGAGCCACTGCACTCTAGCCTGGGTGACAGAGCAAGACTCTGTTTCAATAAAAAAAAAAACATAGCTTGGTATGGTGGCTCACACCTGTAATCCCAGCTGCTTGGGAGGATGAGGCATGAGAATCGCTTGAACCAGGGAGGTTTTTGAGATAGAGTCACTCTGTCACCCAGGCTGGAGTACAGTGGCATGATCTCAGCTCATATAACCTCCACTTCCAGGCTCAAGTGATTCTCCTGCCTCAGCCTCCCAAGCAGCTGGGATTACAGGCACGCACCACTACCGCCAGGCTAATTTTTGTATTTTTAGTAGAGACGGGGTTTCACCATGTTGGCCAGGCTGGTCTTGAACTCCTGACCTCAAATGATCTACCTGCCTCAGCCTCCCAAAGTGCTGGGATTACAGGCGTGAGCCACTGTGCCCGGTCCCAGTTGGCTTTCATGTTGTTCACATACTGAGGTTGCAGTTCCTTACGTAGGGAATCAAGGTAAGGAGGCAGCGGCAGCCCCAATCCAATGACTAGGTCCTTATAAAATGAAGGAAATTTGGACACAGCTTCATAAGGAGAAGGCCATGTGACACAGGCAGCGGCAGGATTTATGCAGCTACCAACCAAGGAACACCAAGGATTGCAGCAAACATCAGAAACAAGGAAGAGGCAGAGGACTCTCCTCTAAAGCCTTCAGAGGGAGCACTGCTGAAACTTTGGTTTGAAACTTCAGCCTCTAGAACCAAAAGCAGATAGATTTCTGTTGTTCTAAGCCACCAGTTTGTGGTACTTTGTATCAGCAGCCCAGACAGTGGCTTTCACAGGAAGAGACCCAACACACACTAAGGTGGGCTTCCTAGTTCCCAAAGGACAGACACCCCTCGCAGAAATTGCTATTCCCCCCAAGGCAGTGGGCTCCTCAGGCCACCTGAGACTCTGGGCTTCTGACTTTAACAAGGTTAAATTAATTCAGATTGTTTGAAGGTACACATACAGGGAAGGCAGATGAAAGGAAGTTGTAACTTACTTTCTCAAGGAGGAGATTAGAGAAGTGGGGTGAAAAGGAGAACTGGTGGGCATGTTTACATGGCAGCTTCTTTAAGAGATGAGGTGGACAAGAAACAGAGGAGGCCAGTTGAAAAGGATGAGCTCTAAAGTGTGGCTCGACAAGAAAATCTGGAAAGCCAAAATTTGCCTTCCACACAGATTTGGTATCATTTAAACAAAATAGCTATCAGTGGACTTTATTCACAAGAGAAGTTTTGTTGTTTTTTTTTAATAAAAGGTCCCTTACTGGTCCTGTTTCCACGAGTCACAGTGACCAGGGGAAAAGGGAGAGGAACCAGCCAGCACAGGGAGGGTCGTCTCCACAACATTCAATTTATACACAGAACTAAACAGACAAGCACAGAGTCACCACTGCAGTTGGAAGTTGGCAGCATGAGAAGGGGAAGACCAGGTTGGAAGTAGGGGTGTTGTTAAAGAAAACACAGAACCCCCTACAACTAGGGTACCTGGTGGGAGGTCTGCTTCAACCCAAGAGGAATCAGAAGATCAAAAGCAGTTTGAGAAGGCCAGTAAGGCATGGAGGGAGGAGGAAAATCCAGGGAGTTGGGGGGGTCTGTTTGGCAACTGGGGTGAAAGGATTGCCCTCCCCCTGCTGGGATCCCCTCAGCCCCTCCAGTCTGGTGGGAAGGAGGCAGCCTGCAACCCCCAAGGGCAGGTGTGGGGCTGCCAGATGCTCCAGGCAGAGAGCCAGAAGGGGCTCACAAAGGCTTGCCCTCCTAGGAGATGATGGCCCTGACCCCCAGCTTCTCTGCCAGGGTGCGGCGGTCCTTGACCTCCTTGTAGCAGTTTGCTTTTTCATGCTTGATCCCTGTCAGCTTCTTCTTGATGGCATCCTTGCAGCTGGCATAGATCATTTTGCTCTTAAGGGGTGCAGACATAGAAGCCCAGAAAATAAACACCAGGTCCTCCTTCTTGCTCTCTTTGGTCTCGTAGATTGCATCACAGAGGGCGTAGTGGCAGTCCTTATCTGGCAGCATCTTGACAAAGGTGGAACAGAGGTCATCGACTGCTGGCCCACATCACCCACCAGGATCTCCTTGCCCTCCTCCAGGATGATGTTCTTCTTGTCCCTACTCAGGCAGAAGAGCACTACCTTCTTGTGCTTCTTCACCTCCTCTGGCGTTGAAGACTTACGCAACTTCATGTCATTGAACACCCTGATGACACCTTCAGAGACAGCCACACTGGAGGCCATGTTTCTGGAAGCAAAAAGGAGAGGGCACGGAGAGCAGCAGAAGACGAGAGCGCTGCAGCCACTTCAGGGACCCGACTGAATTGAGAATTTTTTTTTTTTTTTTTGAGACAGAGTTTTACTTTTGTTGCCCAGACTGGAGTGCAATGGCACGATCTCAGCTTACTGAAATCTCTACCTCCTGGGTTCAAGTGATTCTTCTGCCTCAGCCTCACAAGTAGCTGGAATTACAGGCATGCGCCACCAAGCCTGGCTAATTTTGTATTTTTAGTAGAGACGGGGTCTCTCCGTGTTGGTCAGGCTCTGGTCTCCAACTTCCGACCTCAGGTGATCCACCCACCTCGGCCTCTCAAAGTGCTGGGATTACAGGCGTGACCCACTGCACCCAGCCAAGAACCGAGAATTTTTATATTAGCCAGAGCACCTACCTCTAAAGTTTCATGAAGACATTGCCTTAATTCTTCATTTGACAATTCTGCATTCGAATCTACTGGTAGGGGGGAAAAAAGAATCTATTAGGGGAAAAAATTTGAATATTTTAACTAATTAAACATAGGACATTTGTTTACAAATAACCGAATACAAGTAGGTATCCCCTAAATTGGAAAGAGAAGAAAATTATAATAGACAACTGGTCGCAGTGGTTCACGCCTGTAATCCCAGCATTTTGGAAGACTGAGATGGGCAGATCACTTGAGGTCAGGAATTCAAGGCCAGCCTAGCCAACATGGTGAAACCCTGTCTCTACTAAAAATACAAAAATTAGCTGAGCATGGTGGTGCCAGCCTGTAGTCCCAGCTACTCAAGAGGCTGAGACAGAAGAATCACTTGAACCCAGGAGGTGGAGGTTGCAGGGAGTGAAGATTATGCCACTGTACTCCAGCCTAGATGACAGAGTGACTCCATCTCAAAAAAAAAAATTATAATAGACCAAAGTATGTTAAAAATACGTCGTGTAAAACATTTCACAAATGAAAAGACATATACTGTACTTTTGAGTAAAACGATTTTTCAAAAAAGACTCTATGGATCGCTTGAGGCCAGGAGTTAGAAACAAGCATAGGCAACACAGACCTCTGTCTCTACAAAACATAAAATTAAAAAAATAGCTGGACGTGGTGATGCGCTGGTAGTCCCTGCTACATGGGAGGCTGAGGTGGAAGGATCACTTGAGTCCAGGAATCTGAGGCTGCAGTGAGCTGTGACTATACCACTCTAGCCTGAGCAACAGAGCAAGACCATTTTAAAAAAAGACTCTAAAATAATATAGAAAAACATGAATGTTAGTGAGTAAAATAGATTTTGGTGTTTTGGCTTAAGCTTGAATGGTGTAGTAGTATAAATGTAAGAAATAACCTGGGCCAGGCACAGTGGCTCATGCCTACAATCCCAGCACTTTGGGAGGCCAAGATGGGCAGATCACCTGAGGTCAGGAGTTCGAGACCAGCCTGGCCAACATAGTGAAATCCCATCTCTACTAAAAATACAAAAATTAGCCATACACAGTGGCGCACACCCGTAGTCCCAGCTTGCCAGGAGACTGAGGCAGAAATGCTTGAACCTGGGAGGCGGAGGTTGCAGTGAGCTGAGATTGTACCATTGGAATCTAGCCTGGGTGACAGAGCAAGATTCTGTCTCAAAATAAATAAATAAATAAAATAAAATAATCTGAAGGTTGGGCACGGTGGCTCACGTCTGTAATCTCAGCATTTTAGGAGGCTGAGACGGGCAGATCACCTGAGGTCAGGAGTTTGAGACCAGCCTGTCTGTATGAAAAACCCTATATCTACTAAAAATACAAAAATTAGGCAGGCATGGTGGCATATGCCTGTAATCCCAGATACTCAGAAGGCTGAAGCAGAAGAATTGCTTGAACCCAGGGGATGGGGGTTGCAGTATGCTGAGATCGCACTAGTGTGTACTCTAGCTTAGGCAACAGAGTGAGACTCTGTCTCAAAAAAAAAGAAAAAGGCCAGGTGTAGTGGCTGACACCTTATTCCCGGCACTCTGGAAGGCGGAGGAGGGTGGATAACCTGAGGTCAGGAGTTCAAGACCAGCCTTGTCTACATGGCGAAGCCCTGCCTCTACTAACAAATACAAAAACTAGCTGGGCATGGTGGTGGGTGCCTGTAATCCCAGTTACCAGAGAGGCTGAGGCATGAGAATCACTTGAATCCGGGAGTCAGAGGTTGCGATGAGCTGAGATAACATGACTGTACTCCAGCCTGGGCAACAAGGGTGAAACTCTATCTCACAAAAAAAAAAAAAAAAAGAAAAAAAAAAAAAGAAATAACCTGAATATAATCTCTTTCCAAAAAAAATGACTAAAGTCTCCTGTAACTTCAATTATTTGCTCCTTAATATAATCAATTGAGAAGTTAAATTGAGCTTCCTAAGAGCTTCATTTTCCTTTCTGTCTCAAAGGCAGGAAAAAAAAATTAAAGTGGTAAGTTATAAGCAAGAGTATTTTATTGAGAAGAATGTTTACTTTGAAAAAATATTTCTCAAAACAACTTTCTTTGCTATTCTGAACTTTCACTAACATGACAGTATCTAAGACTAAACCTTGTACTGTGATGGATAATACAAGCTTCCAAGAGGGAGAGAGTGACTCTGGGTTGGCACTGACAAGTTCTGTTCTATTAATACTTGTGGTAGGCAGAATATGATGTCCAGATGCCAAGTCCCAGAAGCTGTGAACACATGGCAAAAGGGACTTGGCAGATGTGGTGAGACTAAGGATTCTGAGACGAGAAAGTACTCTGGATTATCCAAGTGAGTCCAGTGTACTCATAAGAGTCCTTATAAATGAAAGAGGGAGGCGAGAGGGTCAATGTCAGAGTGATAGGATATGGGAAAGACTCAGCCATTGTTGGCTTTGAAGATGGAGAGGGGGCCACAAGCCAAGGAATGCAGACAGCTTCTGGAGCTAGAAAAGGCAAGAGAATAGAGTCTCCCCGCCGAACCTCCAGAAGGAATGCACCCATCCTGCCAATGCCCTGGCTCTAGCCCAGTGAAATTTATCTGGGACGTTTTTTCCACAGAGAGAGGGTCTTGCTCTATTCCTCAGGCTGCAGTGCTCCTGCTTCAGCTTGTTGAGTAGCTGGGACTACAGGTGGACACCACTACACCTGGCTAATTTTAAATGTTTTTGTGGAGTTGGGGTCTATGTTGACCAGGCTAGTCTCCAACTCCTGGCCTCAAGCGATTTTCCCACCTCAGCCTCCCCAGATGCTGGGATTATAGGTAGCAGCTACCACATCTAGCCTGTTTGGGACTTCTGACCTACAGAATTGTAAAATAATAAATTTATGTTGTTTTAAGCCACTACATTTGTGATATTTTGGAAATTATCTATTAGCGATAGATAGGGCCAACTTTGAAAAAAAGAAAAGTTTATAACCCAACAAAATGGGAACTCATACTATTACTGTCAATCTTATTTACACTCTAGTGTTTCTTCATATTTTTATAAAGGCATCTTAGTATCATGCTCAGTTTTCAACATTTTGCTTGCAAACAGTATCCATTCTCCACACACAATAAGGAATTAGACGAAAAATATAAAAATAATCCCATTCTAATTTCAAGAGGGATTTTGAATGATGATGAACCTTGAGCTGCCATGCTTTTTTGTAAATCTGAAACCATGTTTCTTAAATCACTCTCATGTTGTTCTAATCTGTGTTTGTTCAACTTTGTGGGGAAGTTTCAGAAGAGAGAGTTTTACAACACGGATTACAAAAGATTTAGAGCTGGTGTCATGGTACAGGTGTGGACTCATCCACAGATTCCCGATCATTTTGGAGTTGTAACATTCTATCACAATATGATGCTGAATTTTATTAATTCCATAAGGTAAGGTATAATTTCTTTTTGGTTATGATAAATTAAGACAAACTTCGTTTTGACAATTTTTGAGAATTTCATGACCTCTTAAAATAAGCAACTGTGTTCTTCCTGGAGCACTCCTTTCCCAAAGAGCCACCGCCTTACTCCCTACTTCATTCCGCTGCTTGGGCCAAGGTGGGAGGACTGCTTGAGGTCAGGAGTTTGAAACCAGCCTGGGCAACATGAGACCTTGTCTCTAGAATTTTTTTTTGTCTTTTTAATTAGCTGGGTGTAGTAACATGTACCTGTAGTTTCAGCTACTCAGGAGGCTGAGGTGAGAGGATTGCTTAAGCCCAGGAGTTTGAGGTTGCAGTGAGCTGTGATCGTACTACTGCACTCTACCATAGTGACATGGTGAGACCCTGTCTCTTTAAAAAATGAAAAAAAAGTCACCTCTTTAGTGAGGCCTTCCTAACCCTGGCCTAAAATAGTAGCACCCCGTTCCCCATAATCACTCACTATCCCTTCACTTATCACTGTCCAATGTTATGCATATGTTGATTTGTAGAGGTTTTTTTTGTTTGTTTGTTTTTGAGACAAAGTCTTGCTCTGTCACCCAAGCTGGAGTGCAGTGGCACAATTTTGGCTTACCACAACCTCTGCCTCCCGGGTTCAAGGAATTCTTGTGCCTCAGCCTCCAGAGTAGCTGAGACTACAGGCACGTGACACCACACCTGGCTAACTTTTGAATTTTTAGTAGAGATGGAGTTTTGCCATGTTGGCCAGGCTGGTCTCGAGCTCCTGACCTCAGATGATCCACCTGCCTCAGCCTCCCAAAGTGCTGGGATTACAGGTGTGAGCCACTGTGCCCAGCCTGTAGGTTTATTTTCTATCTCCTCTATTATAATGTGAAATCTATGGCATTAGGGCCTTAGTCTATTTCGTTTACTGACATTATTCTCAGAAATTAGACCTGTGCCTGGCACCTAATGATGTCCAATAAATATTTATTGCCTACAAAAAATACATCACAAAAAAGGCAAGGTTGGTAATCACTTACAGATATCATTAACAAGCATATTATTGATGCATAATAACTACTGTATTTCAAATTTGTACAATATTTAGAAATATAAATATCAACTACTTTTGTACTACCACCAATCCCAAGAGATGAATAAAGATAAATTCTGAAGGCTGGGTGTGGTGCTCACACCTGACATCCAAGCATTTAGGGAGGCCGAGGTTGGCAGATCACTTGCAGTCAGGAGTTTGAGACCACTCTGGCCAACATGGTGAAGCCCTGTCTCTACTAAAAATACAAAAATTAGCTGGGCATGGTGGTACGAACCTGTAATCCAGGCTACTGTGGAGGCTGAGGCAGGAGAATCGCTTGAACCCAGAAGGCAAAGGTTGCAGTGAGCCGAGATCGTGCCACCGCACTCCAGCCTGGGTGACAAAAGCAAGACTCCATCTAGGAAAAAAAAAGTTTCTAAAATCCACTATGGTTATTTATTTTAGGTTTTGGAAGGGTTATAGCTTTGATAATATTCACAGGTGAAAGAAAGGAGAGGAAATTCAGCATTCTTACCAATGTTACTTTGTCGTCTGTAATTGGAAATTCTGGTCACTTGTGGGTATGTATCTTGCAAGCTCTTATGCATGGAATACTGAAAAATTGCTTCGCTTCTTTCTTCTCCCTTTCTCGGAAATGGAGGCAGGCCAAAGTTCTTTCCATCTGATCTTTTTCTAGACTTATGTGAAACTTCTACTTCATAAATACTACCAGGTTTTCTTCTGAGGCCATACCCTAAATCACCTTCTGTCATGTCATCCTCTTCTGTTTCCCAGAGCTGCACATCTGACTCACTTGATGACCTCGCCACCTTGCTCATTGATCAATTGCCGTCTTTAGTATAAGAAAAAACGGGCTGTCTGTAGTTAAGAAGAAGGGTAGTTAGGAAACCGTCAGTAGATCCAGCAATCCCACTTCTGGGTATTTACCCAAAACATTTGAAATCAGTATGCCAAAGAGATGTCTGCATTCCCACATTCACTGCAGCACTATTCACAATAGCCAAGAAATGGAATCAACCTAAGTGTCCATCAAAGATGAATAGGTGAAGAAAATGTGATGTGGGGTGTGTGTGTGTGTGTGTGTGTGTGTGTGTGTGTTTGTGTGTATACAATGGAATACTAGTCAGCCTTGAAAAAGAAGGAAATCCTGTTATTTGGGACCTCATAGATGGAACTGGAAAATTTTATGCTAAATGTATTAAGCCAGGCACAGAAAGACAAATACCAAATCTCCCTTATGTATAAAATCAAAAACAATCAACCTCAAAGGATCAGAAAGTAAAATGGTGGTTACCAGAGGTTGGAGGATGGGAGGAATGGGGAGATGATGGTCAAAGGGCACAAAGTCCTAGTTAGACAGAAGAATAAGGTTTTATCCTTTGGAATACATTGCACAGCATGCTGAATATAATAAACAAAAATGTACATTTCAAAATTGCTCACAGAATAAATTTAAAATGTTCTCACCAAAACAATAATATTTGAGATGATAGACATGTTAATCAACTTGATTTAATTATTCACATTGTATTCACAAATCATAACATCACTTTGTACCTCATAAATATAGACAGCTATAATCTGTCAATTTACCATTAAAAAAAAAAGCCTAACAAACAAAATGAAAAAAAATCCATCGGTAAAGTCATGTGTCACTTGATGATGGGAATACTGGGAAATGTGTTGTTAGGCAATTTCATCATTGTATGAACGTCATAGAGCACACATACATACGTACACAAACCTAGACAGTATAGCCTACTACACACCTGGGCTACAGGGTGTAGCCTATAGTTCCTAGTCTACAAACCTGTACAGCATGTTACAGCACTGAATATTGTAGGAAATCATTACATATAGGTTAATATTTGTGTATGTAAACATATCTAAACACAGAAAAGGAACAGTAAAAATACATAGTATCTTATGGGACCACCACTGTCTAAGGGGTCTGTCACTGAAACATAATTTGGTACATGACTGTGTAATAAAGTCGAGTTTTCCAAGGGAAAAAAGTTTCTTCTTGTATTATATAGGCATAAATATCCCAGCAATTAATGTACTTACACATAAATGCCCTTGCAATTCAATGATAAGTATTTAACATTTCAGGACTTTTTTTTTTCCAGAGATAGGGTTTCACTGCGTTAGCCAGGATGGTCTCAATCTCCTTACCTCAGGTGATCCCCCCGCTTCAGCCTCCCAAAGTGCTCAGATTACAGGTGTGAGCCTCCGCACCCAGCCTTATTTACACAAGCTTAAGAGCAATACAAAATTCAGAAGTCTCTGAAGAATGAGACTTCCAGTGACTAAGGACATTCATGTTAGAGGAAGTATCACACCTTCTACATCCGTCCCTTCTCAGCCCTTATCCACTTCAGGTGGTCAAGGCCCTTACTGTCTCTCCTACAGCCCCACTTGGTTCATTTTCTATTTCTTATCTTTTGTTTTTGAGACAGGATCTTGCTCTGTCACCCAGGCTGGAGTACAGTGGTGCGATCTCGGCTCACTGCAACCTGCACCTAGGCTTAAGCAATTCTGCCTCAGCCTTCTGAGTAGCTGGGACTACAGGCATGTACCACCACACTTGGCTAATTTTTCTATTTTTCTAGAGCCACAGACTTTATCATAGGTACATATATAGGCACGCATATGTATAGGAAAAATCATGCTTCAGGTAATGAAGGAATTTAAAAAAAGAAAAGAAAAATCAGTGTATACAGGCATGAGGTCAGAGATGAGTGTAAAGCCTTGGGTGATTGAAAGGTTTTTTACTGCAGTTGAGTGCAGAGCAGTGGAGTGTTCTGAACACAGGTTTGGCACGATCTGAGAAAAAAAGAGGGGGAGAGAAGGAAGGAGAAGCACTTTCTTCCCTCTTACCTGTTCACTTACCCTAATACAAAACCTCTGCTAGTTATGTCTGTACAGAAATAGAAAATGAGGCTGGGCAAGGTAGCTCATGCCTGTAATCCCAGCACTGTGGGAGGTCAAGGAAGGCGGATCACTTTAGGTCAGGAGTTCGAGATCAGCCTGGCCAACATAGTGAAACCCTGTCTCTACTAAAAATACAAAAATTAGCCGGGTGTGGTGGCATGTACCTGTAATCCCAGCTACTCGGGAGGCTGAGGCAGGAAAATCGCTTGAACCCATGAGGCAGAGATTGCCGTAAGCCGAGGTCTCGCCACTGCACTCCAGCCTGGGTGACAGAGAGAGACTCTATCTCAAAAAAAAAAAAAGTTTTAGCCAGATATAGTGGTACTCGCCTGTAGTCCCAGCTATTTGGGAGGCCGAGGCAGGAGAATTCTTGAACCTGAGAGGCAGAAGTTGCAGTGAGGCGAGATCAAGCCACTGCACTCCAACCTGAGCTACAGAGCAAGACTCCATCTCAAAAAAGAAAGAAAGAGAAAATATCTTATTGTATATAATATTTTTCTACAGTGGTTGATCTCCAGTAACTGAAACCTGGAAGGCAAAAAGCATGGAAAAGGGGAAGGCTGCTGTATTTGGACAGCTGGTTCCTCACTCTCTTTGGGTCTTTACTTTAGTGTCACCTTCTCAGGGGGGCCTTTCCTGCCACACCTTCCAAAACTGCAAACTCTTTTCCCTATCCTACTTCTCTGTTTTATTTTACTCCTTAGCACTTACCACCTTCTAGCACACTCCTCCATATTTTACTTATTTTTAAAATCCCACCCCTAAAACCGGGGCCAATAAGAAAGGGGAAGCCAGTGCAAAAGCAGGAGTCTAGAGCGGCGGAAGGTGGCGCGGCCCTGCCTGTAATGCACCTGGACAGGGAGGGCAGCACAGCGTTCCCCCACCATAGCCCAAAGCTGCTCTGGATGGCCTGTGGTAGAATGGGGGTTCCAGAAGGAGAGGAGGGTTTTGTTTTTTTATTTGCTTGTTTGAGAGATGAAGTTTAGTCATGTGGCCAGGCTGGTCTCCAACTCATGGGCTCAAGTGATTCTCCCAACTCCGCCTCCAGAGTAGCTGGGATCACAGGAGTGAGGCACCACGTGGGGGTGGGGAGCAGATATGCGCCATACTCAATAAATACTTGTTTAATAACTGAATAAAGGAAGGGAGGAATAAACAAACAAACTGAAATACAATCATCCCAAGGAATGTAAGGGGAACTGGTTCCAGGACTCCTGGGGATTTTCTTGTATCCTCAAATTATTGGCCAGGCATGGTGGCTCACACTTGTAATACCAAGGCTTTGGGAGTCTATAACTGGAGGATTGCTTGAGCCCAGGAGTTTAAGAACAGCCTGGGCAACACAGTGAGAATCCATCTCTACAAAAAAATTTTTAAAACTTAGCTGGTGGCACATGTCTACTCAGGAGGCTGAGGTGGGAGAAATGCTTGGGTCTGGGAGGTGGAGGCTGCAGTGAGCCATAACTGTGTCTCTACACTCCAGCTTGGGCTACAGAGCAACACTCGGTCTCAAAAAATTTTTTTTAATTTATTAATAAAAAAAGGTATTGTATTTACATATTACCTAGGCACATCCTCCTGTGTACTTTATATTTTCAATTGTCTCTAAATTACTTATATCTAATACAATGCCTATACATTACTTCATTCCTATGGATTGATTGATTGATTTTGAGACAGAGTTTCGCTCTTGTTGCCCAGGCTGGAGTGCAATGGCGTGATCTTGGCTCACCGCAATCTCCACCCCCCAGGTTCAAGTGATTCTCCTGCATCAGCCTCTCAAGCAGCTGGGATTACAGGCGTGTGCCACCACACCCGGCTAATTTTGTATTTTTAGTAGAGACAGGGTTTCTCCATGTTGGTCAGGCAGGTCTCGAACTCCCGACCTCAGATGATCCACCCGCCTTGGCCTCCCAAAGTGCTGGGATTACAGGCGTGAGCCACCATGCCCAGCTTCATTCCTGTGGATTTAATCTCGTACTCTGAGTGCTGCAAATTCGTCTTTGTTTTTGGAACACTGTGGAATTTTTTTTCCAAATATTTTAAATCCTGGTTTTGGTGGAATCAACCAATGTGGAACCCACGGAGCTCCTATCCTACCTCAGACCATCCAGAGCAGGTTTGGTTAGACTGTACTTGCCTCTAGGGCAAAAAAGGAAAACCAGCACCCTAGCAGGACTCCACACTAGATACAGAGGCCTTTCTTCCCAGCAGAAAACTCCTAGCAAAAATGGCTACAGATCAACTAGTATCGCTGAGCCCGCCCTGTGTGGGGATCACCCCAGTCACCTACCTGGTGACATGAAGCAGCTGAGAGAAGCCGAAATGCTCAAACTTGTGCCTCCAGTTCAGAGTGCAGCTAAGAGGGACTTTCACCACCAGGCATTTCAAAACAGCTGCTTTGCTACAACTATTTAGAAATATTTCATCCTTTTCTCAAGGTTCACTTTTTAAAAAGTGGGGTGTGGGGTAAACACATCTGACATTTTTCTCTAAATATTCTGCTGTTTAAGTAGTTGCTTGCCAAAGCTTCTAAAGAAATTTAATTTGCCTTGCATTTGTTGTGGAGATCTCTCTATTCTTTCACTATTAAAACCTTATGTAGATACCAAAAAAATCTGACCATGTATTAAGGAATTTGTCATTTTTAGGGTCAAAATTCCATGTATTTGCAATGTTAAAAACAAGGACCCTTAAAAGATTTGAACACATATGTCACAAAAGAAGATACTTGGATGGAAAGATGCTCAGCATCATTAGTCATCAGGCAATTATAACTTAAACCACAGTGAGATTCCAATGCATAGCACTGACAATTCCAAGTGATCCTGAAGATGTGGAGTAACTGAAACTCTCATACATTGGTGGTGTGAGTAAATCATGGTACAACCACTGTAGAAAACAATTTGACATCTTCTTATAAACATGTGACTGGCAAATGCATTCTTCAGGAGTTACTCAAGAGAAATAGAACACTTTTTCCATACAAAGATGTGTGCATGAATATTCATATATCACTCAATTTGTCAAAAATTGGAAACAACCCAAGTGTCCATTTGCAGTAAAACAAAGAAATTGTGGTATGTTCATACAACAGAATATATTTGTCAATAAAGAACAATGCATTTCTGATATATGGAACAACATGGATGACTTTCCCAGACATTATGCTAACAAAAAAGCATATACTAGGCTGGATGTGGTGGCTCCCACCTGTAATCCCAGCACTTCAAGAGGCTGAGGTGTGAGAATCACTTGAGACCAGGAGTTCAAAACCAGCCTGGGCAACATAGCGAGATCCCCGTTGCTAATTAAAAATAAATAAGCAACAGCACATACTGTATGAAATACTGGCAAAACTAACATACAACGACAGTAAACAAATTAATGGTTGCCTGGGATGGAAGAAATGACCACAAAGGGCATGAGGGAAGTTTTTTGGGGTAATGGAAAACTTTTATATCCTTTTTTTTTCTTTTTTTTAAAATTTCGATAAGTGCCTCCTAGAATTAAGAAAACTTCTATATCTTAACTACAGTGGCCACTTACCAAAACTCATTAGGCTGGGTGTGGTGGCTCACACCTGTAATCCCAGCACTTTGGTAGGCCAAGGTGGGTATATCACCTGAGGTCAGGAGTTCATATCAGCCTGGCCAACATGGTGAAACCCCATCTCTACTAAAAAATATAAAAAATTAGTCAGGCATGGTGGTGCTCACCTGTAGTACCAGCTACTTGGGAGGCTGAGGCTGAGGCAGGAGAATGGCTTGAACCTAGGAGGCAGAGGTTGCAGCGAGCCGAGATCACTCCACTGCACTCCAGCCTGAGCAACAGAGCAAGAATCCATCCCCCCCAAAAAATGATATAATAATATCTAGCACTTGTTGCCTGCTTTCCATGTGCTAGACAGTTTTAAGTACCTTTAGATTATTATATTTATTCTTTATAAACACTCTGCAAGATATCATTATTGTTTATTAAGTATAGATAATTAAACTGAAGTACAGAGACTGAGTTAACAGAGCCAACCAGAAGTGGAGATGGATTTTTTTTTTTGAGACAGAGTTGCTCTGTCTCCAGGCTGGAATACAGTGGTACGATCTCAGCTCACTGCAACCTCTGCGTCCTGGGTTTCAGCAATTCTCCTGCCTCAGCCTTCTGAGTAGCTGGGACTACAGGTGCGTGCCACCATGACCAGCTAATTTTTTTGTATTTTTAGTAGAGACAGGTTACACCATGTTGGCCAGGATGGTCTCGATCTCTTGACCTCGTGATCTACCTGCCTCAGCCCCTCAAAGTGCTGGGATTACAGGCATAAGCCACTGCACCCAGTTGATGGTTTGTTCATTCATTCATTCATTCATTCATAGGATGGAGTCTTGTTCTGTCCCCAGGCTGGAGTGTAGTGGTGCGATCTTGGTTCACCGACACCTCTGCCTCCTGGGTTCAATCGATTCTCCTGCCTCAGCCTCCTGAGTAGCTGGGATTACAGATGCCTGCCACCATGCTCAGCTATTTTTTGTATTTTTAGTAGAGACGGGATTTCACCATGTTGGCCAGGATGGTCTCAATCTCTTGACCTCATGATCCGCCTGCCTCAGCCTCCCAAAGTGCTGGGATTACAGGTGTGAGCCACTGCACCCGGCCGGATTTGTTTTTTAAGAGACAGGGTCTCACTCTGTTGCTTAGGCTGAAGTGCAGTGGTGCAAGCACAGCTCACTACAGCCTCGACCTCTTAGGCTCAAGTGATTCTCCCACCTCAGTCTCCAAAGTAGCTAAGACTACAGATGTGTAGCACCTTACCAGGCTAATTTTTAATTCTTTTTGTTGAAACAGGGTCTCTGGCTAGCCAGTCTTGAACTTCTGACCTCAAGGGATCCTTCCACCTCAGCCTCCCAAAGTGCTAAGATTACAGGCATGAGCCACCGCCCCTGGCCATGAGATGGATTTTTAATCCAGATGTCTGATGTCAGAGCTAACACTCTTAGCCACTGTTTTGTATCATTTGGAGAATTTCAATGAAATTAACATCAGAGTATACCAAGTTTCTATTATTTATGACTTCAAATATAACTTAAAGTAAAAGTCTAAAATACCTAGTTTGAGCAACATCTAACAGAGATACTGGATGCATTTTTTTCCCCAAATTTTTATAAAATCATCTTGGTTCTTTTACAAGGTTATTTCCTTAAAAAGGAGATTTGTCTATTTTAATTTTCAAGGTAGATAAGAAGATATTTATTGAATCAAAGAATAATCCCTTGGGAGGCTGTGTTTTATCTCTAGTGCAGTAGACTCCTGCTTATTAAGGGCAATCTCTGGCCTGTGTTAAGAAGGGTGTAGTCAGGATTAGGCAGGCAGCAGCAAAGAAAATGGAATTGGTCAACACAAGGAGAAAAAGTTGTAAAAGGAAAGAGTAAGCAATCTCAGAGTTAGCTATGAACATTTTTCAATGCACCACATAAATTCAGGCATCATGGGTACATCTTCCTGCTATTCAGAGTTGAATATAATGAGTGTTTTGTTTTGTTTGTTTGTTTTCTTATCCCTGCCTACTGCTTTTTAAACTTAACTTCAGGCTGGGCACAGTGGCTCACACCTGTAATCCCTGCACTTTGTGAGGCTAAAGCAGGAGGATTGCTTGAGCCTAGTAGTTCAGACCAGCCTGGACAACACAGTGAGACTTTGTCTCTACAAAAAATGGAAAAAAAAAGAAAATTGCTGGGTGTGGTGCTGCACAGCTGTAGTCCCAGCTTCACAGGAGCCTGAGATGGGAAGTCGAGGCTGCAGTGAGCTGTGATCCCACCACTGCACTCTAGTCTGGTCAACAGAGTAAAACCCAGTCTCTAAAAATAAATAAAATAAAATGTAACTTCAAGGACTGCTAACTGTATATTCTCCTACTTTTTATATGCTAATAGTAAGGAAACATGAAACACAATACAAATTAAATTTCACTTTTGAAATACATTACTTCTAAGAAAGTGAAAATATTTGAACTTACTAAATTATTCAACCAGTTTAATGTATTCAGGTTTGATGACCAGGGAAGCAGCAGGATGTGTTAACAGAGAAGGCACTGACTCAGGAGTCTGGGTTCAAATCTCTTCACCATTTGCCGCTTTTTGATCTTCGGTGAGTCATTTAACTTCTTAGAGCCTGTTTTATTTCTTAATAGGAGTTAAGCATAACTACATTATGGGGATACTTTTGGGCACAATTGATATATTTGAAATCAACTATGATAGCCAAATCAATGTTCATTGAATTAAAATTTTTTTCAATTGTCAATTTAGGGGACTAGATTTTTGGTTCTTCAGAGCTCTAAAATTGTTTCTGTATCAGCATTTTCCAAAGTATGCCCCAGGGAATACATTCTCCAGACTATTAGGTTTTGCTAGGAATAAAAGGGTCCTTTTGGTTTTATTGAGGGATTTTTTTTTTTTTTTGAAATGGAGTCTCCTCTATCACTAAGGCTGGAGTATAGTGGTACAATCTTGGCTCACTGCAACCTCCACCTCCCAGGTTCCAGCAATCCTCATGCCTCAGCCTCCTGAGTAGCTGGGATTATAGGCACCTGCCACCATGGCTAGCTAATTTTTGTATTTCAGTAGAGACAGGGTTTCACCGGGTTGGGCAGGCTGGTCTCGAACTCCTGACCTCAGGTGATCCTCCTGCCTCTGCCTGTCAAAGCGCTGGGATTACAGGGGTGAGCCACCACACCCAGACTTTTTTTTTTTATTATTAAAATGAGTCTGTATTTATGCCTGTTATATGTTCAATCCATTCAGCGATTTACTCTACCATTTAATTTCTAATTGGACAAAATTAGAAAATAATAAAAAATGTTGAACAATAAGTAAATAGTTAAATCTTGGTTTACCAACTTTATAAAATGTTATGTAATTAAACAAAATTAAGTAAATAACTATTAGAGTTATAGTATTATAGTTAACATAGTTTAAAAATACTATGTAATATTGACTAGGCAGCAACATGATAAATGCTCACATATACAAGTATAAAACATAAAAAGCAGAATTCAAAGTTGTCTGTACTAGAGACAAAGACTAGAAGAAAAATGAAAGATAAAAATAAATTAGTAGGATTGGAGTATTTTCCATATGTTATTTTTACTATATATTTTTTTTACAGTACCACAAAATCTAAGAATACCTACAGCTGATTCTGTACTATGCTGTAATCTTAAATAGATAAACATGAAAATTCCTTCATACTTTAAATCTCTGACTTTTAAAAGACGACTTGAACCAATATTTGCTGTCTAAAATAGATGTGTCAACTTTTAGGATTAAAGTCTTTATTTTTATATGGACAGGTTCTCAGTCTGTTGCCCAGGCTGGAGTGCAGTGGCACAATCACAGCTCACTGCAGCCTCGACCTCCTGTACTCACCTCCTGTGACCCTCTCAACTCAGCCTCCCGAGTAGCTGGGACTACAGGTGTGTGCCACCACACCTGGCTAATTTTTTTGTTCTTTGGAGAGGCTAATTTTTGTATTTTTTATAGAGACGAGGTCTCCTTATGTTGCCCAGGCTGGTCTCGAACTCTTGGACTCAAGCAATCCTTTTGCCTCAGCCTTCCAAAATGTTGAGATTACAGGTGTGAACCACTATGCCCAGCCAGGATTAAAGTGGTTTTTTTTGTTGTTTTTTTTTGGGATGGAGTTTTGCTCTTGTCACCCAGGCTGGAATGCAATGGTGCAATCTCAACTCACTGCAACCTCTGCCTCCCAGGTTCAAGCGATTCTCCTGCCTCAGCCTCCCGAGTAGCTGGGATTACAGGCACCCACCACCCACACCCAGCTAATTTTTGTATTTTTAGTAGAGACGGGAATTAATCACGTTGGCCAGGCTGGTATCGAACTCCTGACCTCAGATGATCCTCCCGCCTCGGCCTCTCAAAGTGCTGGGATTACAGGTGTGAGCCACCGCACCTGGCTCAGATGTATTTTTTTCTATTCCAGTCCAGGCATACATGACTTGCCCCAAATACAATGGTAGTTTGCAGTAGAGCCAGAACTAATAACAATATTTCTGGGTGTTTGCCCAGTCCTCTGGACACTTGGGGAAAGACTTTAGGATGAATAGACTACAGTCTGTTAGCAGTCATCCCACTTTTCCACTAAAACAACTCTTTGAAAGATGACCAGTGACTTCCTGATACCTAAATCCAAGATGAAGTCTCATTCCTCAGCCTCCTACACCTTTGCAGGAGCTGTGACACTCCTGACTCATAAAGTCCAGGTCCTGGGTCCACCTCGACTCCCGAAGCCCCAAGACTTCCTCCTTCCCTGACTGCTTCATATCTGTCCTCTCAGGCTCTTTTTCTTCTTCCTGTCCCTTTTGTATATGTTTGGCTTCCTCTCTTACTGCTCTCAAATACACATCTCCAGCTGGATATCCTGCTAGCAATCCATGCACATCTTGTTCAAAAACAAAGTTACTATCCTCCCAGCCCCTAACCCAGGTCTCCTCCTGAGTCCTCTATTTCTGCAAATGCATCAACCATGCTCCAAAACACTCAGGTGCAAAACTTTGGAATTGTTTTTTCCTCTTTGGCCCTCTCATGCCTTCAGTTGCTAGCTCTTCTAGACCCACAAAAATCTCTCCAAATCATGTCATTCTTTGTACATTAATTTCACTGCCCTAGTTGAACCTCTCTTTAATTCCCCTGGGCTAGCCCTAATTGGTCTACTTCAAGCCAACCTACATACTGGTGCCAAGTCAATAATATCCAAGCACAAACCAAATGATGTCCCTCTCCTGCTCTAAAACATTCCATGGCTCCCATGGCATGTATAATTATAATCAGTGTCACCCTATTTTCCTTTTTAAAAAAAGTTTAGGCCAGGTGAGATAGCTCACACCTGTAATCCCAGCACTTTGGGAGGCTGAGGCAGGCAGATCACCTGAGGTCAGGAGTTTGAAACCAGCCTGGCCAACATGGTGAAACCCTGTCTCTACTAAAAATACAAAAATTAGCCGGGCATGGTGGCAGGCACTTGTCCCAGCTACTCAGGAGGCTGAGGCGGGAGAATTGGTTGAACCTGGGAAGTGACCATTGCAATGAGCTGAGACGGCGCCATTGTAACAAGAGTGAAAACTGTTTCTTTTTTCTTTTTTTAAGACGGGTCTTGCTCTGTTGCCCACACTGGAGTTCAATTGCGCTACCTGGGCTCATTGCAACCTCCGCCTCTCAGGTTCAAGCGATTCTCCCACCTCAGCCTCCCAAGTGCTGGGATTACAGACGTGAGCCACCACGCCCAGCTGAAACTCCAAATAAATAATAAATAAATAAAGTATCCAACTTTTAAAAAGCTTTTTTTTCTACAACAGAGCTCCAGTTTTCACCTTCGGTTTCATCTGGCGATACTCCCTGGATGTACTCTGTGCTTCCACGTAAGAGGAACTGCACCTGCTCCCAAGGCTCCTCCCGCAGCTCGGCTTAGTCAGCTGCAAGCCTGTTGGTGGCATTCTTCACCCCAGGAATGCCGTCTCCTCTCAGGCCCCTCAGTCAGGACAGCACTCCCTACAGCAGCCTTCCTGACTCCCTAGGATCAGATGTGATTTCTTCTACATCTGAGTCTTCCCCGTTCGGGGAGGTTTTACTGCACCTTTTTAATAGTGCTTACTTCCTACCTGACCTAGACTGACTGTACACACCCTTGTGCAGAGACTTTGTGTGTCTTGTTTGCTTATGCATAACAGATGTTCCAAAGATATTTGATAGAATTGAAAGAGAAAACCGATTCCTGCCCGGAAACCTTTGGATAGAAGAATCTACACTCAGTAGCCTGACTACCCTGCCTTAGCAAACAGGTTGGCCAAACAGATGCATAATTCCTTAGCAAAGAGGAACTAACTTGAGTCCTTCCTGGTGAACTAAACGCACTTTGCTTTAGGATTTTAACTTTTCATTTTAGAATAATTTTAGATTTACAGTAAGTTGCAAAGATAGTGCTAAGAATTCCTGTATACCCTTTACCCAAATTCCTCTAATGTTAACATTTGTGTACAATTTATCAAAATTAAGATATTAACATGGCTACATGCTATTAACTAAACCACAACCTTTATTAGTTTTTTCACTAGTGTTCTTTTTCTGTTTCAGGATCCAAACCAGGATACTGGCACTATAGTTTCGTAAGGCTCAAAATTAACAGAAGAGAAAAAAAGGAGGGGAGGGAGAGAGAGAGAAATAGGGTCTCTGAAACCTATTTCTTAATTTTTTCCTTATCAGACGAGGCCACCAAACTGGCATTCAGGGAAAAGGAGCCAGTTCGGACAGTTTGTCCACAACCTGCAGAGTTTCCGCGAATCTGCGCAATCCCCCTCCCCATCCTCCCCACTGCCGGTTCCCACCTGGCAGGTCTGACCCCGGGCACCCTCTCGGCGTCCGCGGCGGGTACTGGAGCCCGGACTCCGGCTCAGCTAGCAGCGCTCTCCTACCGCCCCGCGCCCGGCTCAGCGCGCTCACCCGGCAAGGAGCCTTCTCTCCGTGCGCCTGCGCCGCTGGCGCCGGGCCACGTGACCGCGTGCGCGCAGTCCCAGACCACCTCACTCCCAAACGCCGGGGAGGTTGCCCTGGGCCGTCGAGGCCGCTGGCGCTACCTTTTTGCGACCGCCCTCGGTTCCTGTGTGCAACCTGATGTTAGCTCTGTCTACCTCCAGCTCCAAAGCCAACTACAGGTAACCGATATACAAACAATAACGTGAGATTTAGAAAAACAACAAGACGGTGCGTGTGTCAGTACTTGTAAAATTAGATGGTTCAAACACTGAGGCTCAGGCCGGCACGGTGGTTCACGCCTGAAATCCCAGCCTTTGGGAGGCCAAGGCGGGAGGATCACTTGAGGCCAGGAATTTGAGACCAGTATGGCCAACATAGTGAGACCCCCGCTCTACAAAAACTTTGAAAAGTAACAGGTGTGGTCGGGAGTGCCTGTGGTCCCAGCTGCTCGGGAGGCCGGGAGGCCTTTAGGTGTAAGGATCCCGTGAGCCTGGGAGACGGAGGCTACAGTGAGCCGGGATCGCACCACTGCACTCCAGCCTGGGCGACGGGGTGGAGACCCTGTCTCAAAAAAGAAACAAACCAAAGCAAAAAATTAAGTCTCTAGGAATCCTGTAAGAGAAAGGTAGATCCGGCCTGGCGCAGTGGCTCGCGCCTGTTAACCCAGCACTTTGGGAGGCTGAGGCGGGCGGATCACCTGAGGTCAGGGGTTTGAGACCAGCCTGGCCAACATGGCGAAACTCCATCTCTACTAAAAGCCGGGCGTGGTGGCAGGTGCCTGTATTCCCAGCTGCTCTGGTGGCTGAGGCAGGAGAATCGCTTGAACCCGCGAAGCGGAGGTTACAGTGAGCCGAGATCGCGCCATTGCACTCCAGCCTGGGCGACAAAGCGAGACTTTGTCTCAAAAAAAAAAAAGAAAGAAAGAAAGAAAGGAAAAATGAGAGAGAAAGGTGGATCTAAGCTGAGGTTCAGAGGTAGAGGCGGTTCTTGAAAAGCAGGCTTTTTCAGGGAGCGGACGGCGTCCACTGAGAGAATGTGCTGTCTGGCTCCAGCTAGGGCTGGCGGGAGCGCGAACGAGCGACCGCGGAGCCGGGGACTTTGTGGACGGCGGCCGGCAGGCCATGCTGGAGTATCTGCCAACATGATGAAGATGAGGACATCCCACAAGTTCCGGACAGATGGGTCCGCCAAATTAATGAGGAAACAAGAGGAGTCTTAAGCTTAGAAAAATGATACAGGATATAAAAGCTCCCTAGGAGTGAAACTACTGGGTCCTATGAGGATCCTTCAGGGTGAGCAAAGCCCTGGAAACCATGCAGATAAAGAAAAGGAAAGAAAGAGACCATCAGTGCCTGCAGTTGTCAGCTGGCTGGGAGCTGGGGAGAGTCACTTGTGGAGGCACCTGGTCTTTGTCCCTGACATCCCGTACCGCCAGTTCTCACCTTCAGAACTAAGATGCTTGGGAAACCAAGACAAGGAACTGTGTTGCAAACAGCATTACCCTGGAGAAGAGGTGGCAGGAGGTGACGTACAAAAAATGGAGCAATCGCCTAGAGCAAGAAACACAGAACAAAAGAGAACTGAGACGTTAGGCAACCTCCTGGAAAGTCCAACAAGACAAGCGCACATTCAGCGGCCTCCTAACAGACTAGACTTCCAGCATCCTCAGATGGGGCTAGACACCTTACATAGACATTCAAGACTGGAGAAGTCAGGGACATCTGATTTATACCAAGAAATACAGACACAGCAGACGTGTGCCTGTGGAGTGGAATTCTGGAAAAGCTCACAGCCCAGAACATAATGCAGCCTCCCCTCAGCCACAGCACCTTCCAATCCTGAGAAGAGTGCTGATTCTCCATCTGAGCACCCATTCTCCTGCAACATCAGGGGAAAGGAGTTCACCTAAGGATCAGACCAGTGTCTCCAAACCCAGCTCCCCACCTTTGCCTGTTGGTGGCACTTGAGGATGAAGGGGAGATGGTATGAAAAGACTCACAACAGGAGTCACCTGAACAGGGTGGGGCTGGGTGGAAACTAACATTTGTTCCTGTTGAAGGCAAATGTGGAATTTGGCATCTTGCCCTAGCATCAAATACATGAAACTCTCCAGTGCCAGGACTTTTGATAGTGACTTCAAAGCACAGATGGGAGACCCATGTGGCCCAGTCCCCACACAGGCAGGAGCTCAGCTTCAATCACAGCAGGATTCCTAGTGTCAAGAACACCATGGGTGCATAGCAGGTGATCAGAATAGTTGTGGCTGAATCAGTCAGAGGTAAGAGATAGTACTTGATCCTAGCTGCAAACTAAGAGACCTCATTAAAACCTAACATGAGGCCTGGCACGGTGACTCATACTTGTAATCCCAGCACTTTAGGAGGCTTAGGCTGGAAGGTTGCTTAAGCCTAGGAGTTCAAGACCAGCCTGGGCAACATAGTGAGACCCTGTCTCTTAAGAAAAGAATTAGCTGGGCATATTTACAGTCCTAGCCACTTGGGAGGCTAAGACAGGAGGATTGTTGGAGCCCAGGAGTTTGAGGTTACAGTGAGCTGTGATTGCACCACTGCACTCCAGCCTGGGCAATGGAGTGAGACCCTGTCAGTCTCTACAAAAATCATATATATGTATATATACTTTGTGTGTGTTTGTATGATATTAGAAAAAAAAAACATTCATCGTGGGGTAAAAAAGAGCCTGACTTTGGAGGTATATAAGCATGGTGTCTGGTTCAAATCAGGCTCTGACCATTACCAAGCTCAGCCTCAGTGTCTATACCTGTAAAATGGGCCTGATTCAGTACCTGCCCCACAGGGCTGCTGTGGTAGTATATGAATTAATGTTTGTGAAATATTTAGCATGGTGCCTGACACATGGTTCACGGTAAGAAACAGCTATTGCTATTATTAAGTGCTTTGCACTTTGATTTTCACAGAGCTAATTATTTTTACTCTCTAGCTTTGTGTCTTTTAAAGATTTTTTAGCTCTGAGAATGCCCTTTTAAAACTTCAACACTCCTGTAAAATGTCACACTTTGAGCTTCAATATCTGTTTTTTTGTTTTTGTTTTTGTTTTTGTTTTTTGAGATAGAGTTTTGCTCCTTTCGCACAAACTGGAGTGCAGTGGTACAATTTCAGCTCACTGAAACCTCCGCGCCCCCACTACCCCGGGTTCAAGTGATTCTCCTGCCTCAGCCTCCCAAGTAGTTGGGATTATAGGTGCCCGCCACCATGTCCGGCTAATTTTCGTATTTTTAGTAGAGATGGGGTTTCGCCATGTTGGCCAGATTGGTATCGAACTCCTGACCTCAGGTGATCTGCCTGCCTCAGCCTCCGAAAGTGCTGGGATTACAGGTGTGAGCCACCACGCCCAGCCAATAGCTGGCATTTTTGACAATTGGTTAACAGTGTGCTGAGAGCAAGTCCCTATAGAGCTTCCACAGGCATGAGCCACAGGGAATACAGCGTGAGGCCTGTGGTGGTTAAGAGCTGAGGATGTCAACAGGGAAAGCACAGAGTACCAAAGACAAAAGTTGCCCAGGACAGTTCTTTGTTAGCTATCTGGTAGCAGCCTGGACACCTGAAGATAGAGTTGAAGACACCTCTAATGCAAGAGGTGGATGCCCTGAAGACATGGCTGATTCCTCCAGCCCCACCATTGTGTAGCTTCTTGACTTCCTGGAGAGCCTTACATGCAAGCAAAAAAGTCTCAGGATAAAGAAATGTGGATATTTGAGAAAATACCAAACAAAACAAAACCAAAAAAAAAAGGAAAAAAATAATAAAAAATAAAAAAGAAGGAATGTGGATATTCCACACATTTTTAAAAGAACTGGAGAGGTGAAGAGGACCAGCTGTCCTGCTAGGCCTGGGACTGCTCTGGTTTTAACACTAAATGTCCCACATCCTGATTACCCTTAGTCCCAGGCAAATCAGGCCAATTGGTCATCTAATTAGAGGTTGTCAAAGGAGGTGGGTTTTAACATCTCCTTCCCTTTCCTGTTACTTTGAGACCATGGGGTGCTATTAACTTGATTTGGTTTCTTCAAAAAAGCCAGAAATTGAGCTAGTAGGTTTTACTCATATTTGGTACTTGAATTAGACTATACACAATCTGCATGTTTTCCTTATTTTCCATTATATAATGGCATCAAATATCACGATGATTTTTTAAAATGTCTTTAGTAGTGGATTACTAGGTGTTGAAATGCTTTAATATATTTATGAAAACATTTGTACAAATAATTTTATCCTCCATATGACATTTAGAAAAGTTTAGACTGGCTGGGCGCAGTGGCTCATTCATGTAATCCCAGCACTTTGGGAGGCTAAAGCAGATGTATCTCCTGTGGTTAGGAATTCAAGACAATCCTGGCCAACATGGTGAAATCCCATCTCTACTAAAAATACAAAAATTGGCCAGATGCAATGGCTCACGCCTGTAATCCCAGCACTTTGAGAGGCTGAGGTGGGCGGGTCACAAGGTCAAGAGATTGAGACCATCCTGGCCTACGTGGTGAAACCTCCTCTCTACTAAAAATACAAAAATTAGCTGGGTGTGGTGGCGTGTGCCTGTAATCCCAGCTACTCAAGAGGCTGAGGTGAAAGAATCACTTGAACCCGGGAGGTGGAGGTATTAATCTTTTAAGATAATCTTAAATCCTTGAGCATCTAATGTGCACATAGCATTGATCTTATTTATAATTAGGAAAAATTTTAGAGCCTCAGTTTTAAGTCTGGTATATTTCCCAGTATACCTAGATATGTTTACTTTTGGGGTATGAGTGGTTAAGGCAAATGTGAGCTGTATCTGGAGAAGAGAAAGAATAAAGAGGTTTGTCACTGTGAGGAAAGTGTTTATTACTTGTCTTTGTCCCTAAAGCAGAGTGATCTTTAGATGCTGCAGTGTTTTGACCACTACCAAGTCTCTTTGGTTATTCCAAGGTTGTGGGATATTAGGAAGTAAAACCAGTATTATTTCACCAACATAATGAAATTATGATCCAGTATGTGTTCATGGGGTTACAGGAAGGTAGCACCCATCTCAGAAAACCACCAGGAACAGATAACAGTCCCCAGTAGCAGCTTTCTAAGTCCACAGGGCCATTCCTTCTTGTCGGTTTCCACGTCCATGCCTTTGCTCCAGCAATTCCTTTGGCCTACTATGTCTGCTTGGTTTCTCAGTACTGAAAGTCTGCTTTTCTTTCTTTCCTTTTTTTTTAATTGTCAGGGATTTTATTGATTTTACAAA
Organism: Plecturocebus donacophilus; assembly: GCA_004027715.1. Taxonomy (NCBI): domain Eukaryota; kingdom Metazoa; phylum Chordata; class Mammalia; order Primates; family Pitheciidae; genus Plecturocebus; species Plecturocebus donacophilus. The sequence goes on along the minus strand of PVKP010008897.1, from coordinate 3,608 downwards.
GGATGATGTAATTTCACTGACACTAGAGTGTAAGAAATATAACAGCAAAAAGATACTGCCTCCCACCTCCCTCAACCCCAAGAACTTTCAGTAAAGGAATTTTAGTCTAAACCTTTCCTTTTCTTGTTTTCTCTTCTCTTTTCTTTTTTTTGAAACAGTCTCACTCTATTGCCCAGGCTGGAGTACAGTGGTGCAGTCTTTGCTCACTGCAGCCTCCGCCTCCCAGGTTGAAGTGATTCTCCTGCTTCAGCCTCCCAAATAGCTGAGACTACAGGTATGCAACACCATGCCCAACTAATTTTTGTATGTATATATAGGTATAGATATTTTTGAGATGGAGTCTTGCTCTGTCACCAGGTTGGAGTGCGGTGGCGTGATCTCAGCTCACTGCAGCCTCTGCCTCCCAGATTCAAGTGATTCTCCTGGGACTACAGGCCGAGTCATACCAGACTTAAAATTGAGGCTCTAGCCGGGCGCGGTAGCTCACGCCTCCTAGCACTTTGGGAGGCTGAGGTGGGTGGATCACCTGAGGTCAGGAATTCAAGACCAGCCTGGCCATCATGGTGAAACCCCATCTTTAAAAATAAATAAATAAATAAATAAATAAGAAAAAAAAAGAGAAAAAAAAATTGAGGCTCTAAAATTTTTCCTGATTATAAATAGGATCAATGCAATTGTCCAATTGTTTCAGCACTATTTGTTTAAAAGGTTGTTCTTTCATAGCATTAGGAGAAATATCTAATGTAGATGATGGGTTTATGGGTGCAGCAAAAACCATGGCACATGTATATGTAACAAACCTGCACATTCTGCACATGTATCCCAAAACTTAAAGTATAATAATAAAATAAAAAGACACACAAAACAAAAAAAAGATTGTTCTTTCTACATTCAGTCATCTTGGCCAGCTTATAAAAATTAATCAGTCATAAATATAAGGACTTACTTTTGATCTGTCAATCCTATTCCATTATCTGCATGCCTATTCTTATTCCAGTACTAACCTGTCTTAATGTGGTGTTAGTAATAAGTTTGGAAATCAAGAAATGTGAGTCCTGCAACTTTGTTTTGGTACTTCTGAGTCCCTTGAATTTCCATATGTATTTTAAGATTAGTTTGTTAGTTTCTGCAAGAAAGCCAGCTGGGGATTATTATATGGATTGTGCTAATACTGCACATCAATTGGCACGAATTGCCATTTTAGTAATATTAAGTCTTCTGATCCATGAACATGGGATAGATTTGTTTTTTGTGCGTGAGATGGAGTCTTACTCTGTTGCCCAAGCTGGAGTGCAGTGGTGTGATCTTGGCTCACTGCAACCTCTGCCTCCTGGGTTCAAGTGATTCTCCTGCCTCAGCCTCCTGAGTAGGTGCGATCATAGGCATGCACCACCATGCTCAGCTAATTTTTTTTTCTTTTTGACAGAGTCTCTCCCTGTTGCCTGGCTGGGGTGCAGTGGGGCAATCTCAGCTCACTGCAACCTCCACCTCCTGAATTCAAGTGATTCTCCTGGCTCAGCCTCCCCAGTAGCTGGGATTACAGGCTCCTGCCACCATGCCCAGCTAATTTTAGTAGAGATGGAGTTTCGCCATGTTGGTCAGGTTGGTCTCAGACCCCTGACCTGCGGTGATCTGCCCACCTTGGCCTCCCAAAGTGCTGGAATTCCAGGCATGAGACACTGTACCAGCCTTATTCATTTTTTTAATTTAACAGCAATTCATCCATTATGTAAACTTTTTAATATGTGTTGGGAATTAGTTCCCTCATCTTCTATTTGTTGGGAGAGATTTTAAAATAATTGATATTAGCTCTTTTTTAAACGTTTAATAAAATTCTTTTTTCTGCTCTGGCCATGTAAGATGTGCCTGCTTCTCCTTAGCCTTCTACCATGATTATAAGTTTCTTGAGGCCTCCCCAGTCATACTTCCTGATAGCCTGTGAAATTAAGAGCTCTTTTCTTTATAAATTAAAAAAAAAAATCTCTGGGCACAGTGGCTCACTCCTGTAATCTCAGCACTTTGGGAGGTTGAGGCGGGTGGATCACCTGAAGTCAGGAGTTCAAGACCAGCCTGGCCAACTTGGGGAAACCCCGTCTCTACTAAAAATACAAAAATTGGCTGGGCATGGTGGTGGGTACTATAATCCTAGCTACTCAGGAGGCTGAGGCAGGAGAATTGCTTGAATCGGGAGGCGGAGGTTGCAGTGAGCCAAGATCATGCCACTGCACTCCAGCCTGGGCAACAAGAGCGAAACTCCATCTCAAAAATTAATTAATTAATTAATTAAAATAAATCACCAGTGAAGCCATCTGTTCCTGGACTTTTCTGTGTAGGAAATTTTAAAATTACTAATTTATTAATTTTTCTTGTTATAGGTCTATTCATAATTTGTATTTCTTCTTGAATCAGTTTCAGAAGTTTGTGAATTTCTAGGAATTTGTCTGTTTAATATACATTATCTAATTTGTTGGCATACAGTTGTTTATAATTTTCCTTTATAATCCATTTGATTTCTGTAGTCAGTAGTGATGTCACCTCCCTTCTCTTTTCCATTAATCTAGATTAAGATGTGCCAATTTTGTTGATCTTTCTAAAGCAAATTGTTTTCTTATTGTTACAAACCTGATATTAGATGTTCGTTTTTCATTTTCTCAGATCTGTGGTTTATGCTTTCATTTTCGTTCTCTTTCTAAACATTTGTGGAGATGGGATCTTGCTGTGTTGCCCAGACTTGCATGCAGTAGCTATTCGCAGGGACTTCACTACAACCATGAACTCTGGGTTCAAGAAATCCTCCTTTCTCAGCCTCCCTAGTAGCTGGGAGTCGTCGGGACTAGGGTGAGCACCACTGTCCTGGATCTTTGATATCATTTTCTTAACATTGTCTTTTGAAGAGAGAAAGAGTTATGAATTTTGCTGAAGTCCAGTGTATCAATCCCTTTATGGTTTGTGCTTATTGTGTCCTGTCAGAAAAATCTTTGACTAAGCCAAGGCACTAAAATTTTTCACTTGTTGAAAGATTATTTTTCCCCCATTGATTTGCCTTTGGACTTCTATCAAAAACTGCCACAGGGCTCAGTGGCTGTCACCAGTAACCCTAACACTTTGGGAGGCTGAGGCAGCAGGATTGATTGAGCCCAGACCAGCCTGGGCAATGTGGTGAAACCTCATCTCTACACAAAATTTAAAAATTAGGCAGATGTACAGGCAGGCTACTTGGAAGCTGAGGTGGGAGGATCACCTGAGCCTAGGGAGATTGAAGCTGCAGTGAGCAAAGAGCATGCCATGGCACTCCAGCATGGGTGACAGAGCAAGATCCTGTCTCAAAATAAAAAAAAAAAAAATGGCCCATCAACTACTGTCAGGTTCAGGTAGAAAAAAAAAATTAAAAAGAAAACATTTTTTAAAATGTGCCCGTATATGTGGATTTCTTTTTTTCTTTTTTCTTTTTGTTTTTTTTTTTAAACAGGGTCTTGTTCTGTTGCCCAGGATGGAGTCCAGTGGCATGATCTTGGTTCACTGCAATCTCCACTTCCTGGGTTCAAGCAATTCTCATGCCTCAGCCTCCTCAGTAGCTGGGATTACAGATGTGCATCACCATGCCTAAT